>VYWZ01002852.1:0-31550 GCA_008711595.1 Fusarium xyrophilum
CTTCTTTAAATACTCTAGTTCCGGGCCGGATCCTAAGGTCACCTGATCCTATCAAGGCTTGGGCCAAAGCCCAAGTCCCTAACATTACTTTACATAGATACTCTAAGACTGTGCTTAATAGTACTGTATATTAACTGGTTTGCATGGAACCCCTAAATATTATCGGGTCTTAACTGACGTCGGTCTCTAACCGTCCAGTGGCGCAGTGGAATCTATGATAATTAGTTGCGACCACCAGGATATAGAAGTGAAAGGGTAGGCCTTTTAAAAGACAGCCAGCTAGCAAAGCCAACAGGAGGCGAAAGGTCGTCGAGGCCACTATAGGAGGTCGACAAGGACCAACTAAGTCAAGCCCCATCCGTCTTTTGCGCTGCCAGTTTCCGTTCCGCTCGCTACAGCTGTCGCAGGCTTTTGTTGGCTACCTTACTCATTTCGTACCTGACCATCAACACTTTCTTTTCATCTCACATCTTTTCCTACGCCAACCTACCAGGGGCTCTTCATTTGCGCATCGTCACCGATTCCCTTCGTTAGCGTCTGGATTTCTGAATCTGCTTCGAATGACTGTTGCCGGCGCCGTCGAAGATAGATTTTGAAGCATTTGCTCCTCTACGACGTGCACCAGCGCATCGGCTGCCTTGGAGCCAGCCAGCCCCCTCTCTCGACGACCGGAATTCGGGAGGCTGACCACGTCCCTGGAATTCCCAAAGAACAATCCGCAGTTCTATCGACAAGCCTACCAATGCTGGCTCAGCCACGTCGAAATTCGAATATTGATTCTCGCTACTATCCTTGTGGCTGGAACTCACTTGTCGGGATATTTGCTTCGTCTCCTAACGATCCCTGACCCACGCGACGACTGCATCACGACAACGCACTATCTTCGCGACCTTCTATCGCATTGCTCTCGCGAATTATTCCATACTGCTTTCGAATCGATTTTTAGCCGCTCGGCGGCTCCTTGCGATAAACCATGGCCTTCCTATTCAAATCAAAAAAGCATCCAGAGAGGTCGCAGCCTGCAAGTCGCGACGCAGGATCTGGTTCTCAAGGGTCGATCCAAAGTGTCAGCGCCCGTACTGCTGAGAAGAACTCTCTACAACATCGCGCTACTCCAACTGGGAGCTTGAACTCAATCGACAATGAAGGCAGTAACGGTAGTCCCGATCATAGCCATGGCCATGGACGCCGTGGTGGGAGTGCTGACCAACCAATCCAACAAACAAGCGATACATCAGTGAGTTTTCTACCCGTTCTTGCATCCAATGCTGTCAGGATATCCTAACCACTGAGCTCTCCTTAGGTACGAAATGATACCCCATTGAACGGTCCCAATGCACCTCTATATCCCTGGTCACAACGCCGATTGACATATACTTCGACGCACCCGTCTCCCTTCCCTCGATATGGCGCTGCAGTGAACTCCGTGTCGTCTAAAGAAGGAGACGTATACCTCATGGGTGGTCTGATCAACGGGTCAACAGTCAAGGGCGATCTCTGGATGATCGAGGCTGGAGGCAACATGGCATGCTATCCGTTGGCAACCACGGCTGAAGGACCTAGCCCAAGAGTTGGACATTCGAGTCTGCTTGTCGGCAATGCATTCATCGTATACGGAGGCGACACTAAGATTGATGAGGCTGACGTGCTTGATGAGACACTCTATCTTTTAAACACCTGTAAGCTCTTGCCTATTTGTAGAGGTTTCTATCTTCTAACCTTAACCCAGCAACAAGACAATGGTCCCGCGCTCTACCAGCTGGGCCGCGACCTTCAGGTCGCTATGGCCACTCGCTCAACATCTTGGGCTCTAAAATCTATGTCTTCGGCGGCCAAGTTGAGGGGTTGTTTATGAATGATCTTTCGGCATTCGATCTCAACCAGCTTCAGATGCCGAATAATCGCTGGGAAATCTTGGTCCAGGGCGAGACAAGCCCCAAGATGCCCGCGGCCCGTACCAATCACACTATGATCACGTTTAACGACAAGATGTATCTGTCAGTATCAATGCCGAGCTGTATCGAATGAAACTGACACGCTGGTAGCTTTGGCGGTACGAACGGCTTCCAATGGTTCAACGATGTTTGGTGTTACGATCCAGCTCTCAACAAGTGGTCCCAATTTGACTGCATTGGCTATATCCCAGCGCCACGCGAGGGGCACGCTGCTGCTCTTGTAGACGATGTGATGTACGTCTTCGGAGGACGAACAGAAGAAGGGACAGATCTTGGCGACCTCGCAGCTTTCAGGATATCATCGAGAAGGTGGTACACATTTCAGAACATGGGCCCTTCCCCAACTCCCCGTTCTGGACATAGTATGACAACCGTTGGCAAATCGATTGTGGTCCTTGGCGGAGAGCCAAGTTCAGCGACTACATCTATCAGCGATTTGGGCCTTCTCTATGTTTTGGATACCTCAAAGATTCGATATCCGAACGATGCGCAGCAGCCGGCTCAGCAACGAGCTCAAGGTTCACGCAGACCGAGTGCGAGCGAAGGCAGCCGGCCACATCCTGCACGAGATGGATCGAACGGGTCAACGGATTCAAGGAAGTTGATCGCAGGAGGTGCTTGTGTTCCAGCCAATGGGCAACGATCGCCGCTCAATAACGGCGACGCAGAAAACCCCCAGGCTGCAACCGCCGGCACAAAACTTCCCAGAGCTTCAGCCATGCCTCCGTCTGGCCCTCCCCCTCAGGGACCGATGCCTGCTAGGCCTACGGTTGATGTGTCTGCCGTTGCACGAGTCAGAGGACAGTCTGCCGAACGCAGTGGAGCATCGGGCTCTCCAAGGACAATGCACTCCGGGTCGCCTATCACACGAGAGGTGATCAATGAAACAGAAAGCCCCATATCGAACGGTCGACGAACGCCAGTCCAGCAAAATGTGCGCGCTGGCTCAAGGCAAGATCAAGTGAATGGAGACCCATCCAAGGCGAAGGCAGCTCAACAAACCCGTCCTCAAGGAGCAGGTGATGCCCCTTCAGATGTTGCTCTTAAGCCGGCAATGACACCTCGCCCAGCATCGCCGCCAGTCCCCATAAGACAGCCAAGCAATTCCCTTTCCAGGCGGTCTTCTGGTAGAAACTCGCAAACAGTTGTTCTTCTAAAGGAACTGGACTCGGCTCGAAACAGGAACGCATGGTATGCCTCAGAGTTGGAGCTCGCGCGCAAGGCCGGCTACGTGCCCAACACTTCATCCAGCCCTCTGCTCGACAACAAGGCCACCGAAACTTTTGATGACGAAGACCGACCGCTTATCGAGGCTTTACTGGCGATGCGATCTGAATTGGCAAATGTTCAGACCGTAGTAGACAAACAAGCCGTAATTGCAGCGAAGCAAATTGCCGAGGCTGAAAAGCAGCGCGATGCTGCCATTCAAGAAGCTGTTTATTCTAAAGCTAAGCTGGCTGCCTATCTAGGAGCAAGTTCAGCAAGCACACCACAGCTTGATGGTCCAAAAGACGATTTTGAGGGAAGGTCTAGTGAGTTGAGCAGGAAGCTTGCAACTGCACTACACATCCAGAAAGATCTTCAGTCACGACTAGATTCTGTGAAAAGCGAACTTGATTCCGAGAAGAAGGCACGACAGTTGGCAGACGACACCTCGAATGCAGCCCAAAAGCGGATGGCAGAATTAGAAAGTTATAAACAACAAACCTCGACAGAGGTTGAACGCCTCAAGGCTGAGCTGCATCTTGCCCAGCACGAAGCACGAGAGCATTCAGTTGCGCACGCTGAAGTTGCCGCTGCTGTTGAACTTCTCCGCATCGAGAAGAACGATGTGCAACAGAAGTACGAAGAAGCCATTGGAAGCTCAAAGGACCACAGTGAAACCTTTGATTCCCTCCGAGCCGCAATTTTAGCATCAGAAGACTCGACAGGCCTTCTGGGATCGCAGCTCGCTGAAGAACGATCCCAGAGAGAGAAGATTGAAGCACAACTCAATAAGCTTAAGTTTGAGCATGAAGCTCGTACTGCGGAACTAGTAGCTACCACCCAGCGTCTACGTGATGCGGAAGAGCTTTCAGAAAAACACGCGGCTGAGGCTAGAACGAACCGTCAAGCTGTTCTCGCTGGCCTTGACAAAATTTCTGCTCGAGATGTTTCTGGATCAAGCAAGGCAGATGCCGAGCGCATTGCTGCGTTGCAGAATCAGCTCACCACCTCGAACGAATTGGTCAAGAAATCTCAACAGGAGCTCGAGGCTGTTGTTCACAAGTTACGTGGCGCAGAAGAACGTATTGCTGGTCTTGAGCAATACCAAGAACAGTCAAGCCGGGAGGGAGTCACCATTCGAAGGCAACTTCAATCTGCGCTGCGTGATACACAAAGCTTACAGGCAGCCAACACCGATCTCAAGAATCAATTGGCCGCTCAACAACTTGAAACAAACGCGATGACGGTTCAGCACAATGCGCTGAAAGACATCCTCAGTGAACGTGGCATAAGCCCAACGGCCTCTATCCGTGCTCGGAATCTTCCCAACCCACGAACGAACTCGCCTGATTTGAACCGTATCAGAGATCTCGAATCTCAGCTCGCCACCTCATCAGCCGCTCACGAAGAGACTAAGCAAGCATTTGCAATTCAAATTCAGGAATCCGAGGCTGCTTGGCGTGAGAAGCTTTCGCAACTTGAAAGCGATTATCAGTCGGCTGTGCACTATGTTAAAGGCACTGAAAAGATGCTCAAGCAGCTCAAGGATCAACTATCCCGATATAAGACAGAGAATGGCCGTCTGAAGACAGAGATTGAGGAGCTGGAAGACCTTGTTCAAAGTAGCACAACCTCTACCTCGCCTCATTGGGAGAATGAGAAAGCCGAACTCGAGGCGCGTATTCGAAGCCTCGAGACAGAGCTTCAAGAGTCTTCTGCTCAAATGGAGAAGCGACTCCTCGGTCTTCAAGCAAAACTCCAGGAGACCAATCATCACCGCGAAACAGCTTTAAAGAACAGCGAAGAGGCTACACAGAAGTTGAGCAATTATCGTAAGGATCTCGAACAACTACGATCAGAGAATGCGCTGCTGGAGCAACGCGCTAGCGATGCTGAACAGAAAGTGGCCCTTCTACTAGACCAAGTCGAGCACTCTGTCGATAACTACCGCCGACGCAGCCGTCAAATGCCAAGCTTGAACTCCGAGATGGCTGCAAGTGCCAATGGGTTAGGACTGGGGCATTCGAGGCAAGAAAGTTCCGAAGGTGAAAGTATTTACGGAGGCACCACCAGTGGGAATGGTGGTCTGGAAGCTAGAAACAGTGCTGCCTTGGACAGCCTTGCCAATGAACTCGAGACCCTTCGAAGTCAATGGGAAGCAACAAACAAGAACTATCGACTGAGCACCAACTTTGATTTCGACACTACCTCGGCTGTCAAGAAGGACAACGATACCGCTGCAGGCGTTGGCCTTAGCGAGAGCCTTGCGGATTGGCGCAAAAGACTCGATACTGAGGAACACCACAGTGATGGCGAAAAGCCCCGACATCCCTGATTCGAAGCACTTCCTGGCTGCTGATACGCTTTCATGACTCGAATATACCCACCGTCTTCCTTTTGATTTATCGGGCCAACGGTCAGTGTCTGTACTTCCTGATCTTTGCCGAGGTGGAAATGGAGTTCGTTGTCTCAGTTAACAGATAACCTTTTTTTTGTTTTCATATTCGGGATTTCTTCCTGTTTCATTTTGCACTTTTCAGCTTGGTTGATTCCCTGAAATTTAATGCATTTCGAAGAGTGGTTGATGATCTATTCCTCCCCTTTTTCACTTCTCTTATCGACGAGTGGAGTTGGCGGATTTTTGTTCCCGTTGTTCTTCTACATGTTTGAAGAACACTGCATGTAAAATAAGAGACTTTTTCTATTCATCGGTTCTGTGGTAGTAAGGGAAAGAAGATAGGCATGGATGGTGTCTTTGCCTTCTATAGGAAGATCCTACTTTATAGCACGAGGCAACGTACGGTTGGAAGAAGCGTCAACGAATAAATGAAGTATTGTCTATTTTTAAATCTGAAGTATTCACTTAATTTCTCTTCCATACCAATACTTGTTGAGTGTAAACTTGGACATACTTATCCGATCAAGTCGTTTCAAAGGGGTCAAATCAAGAACAGAGACAGGACACGGCGGTTGGAAAACCCAAAACACCATATCTCCCTCTAGTGTCTATTAATGCTATAAAACCATATATGTCCCCGTGGACTCCCAATCCTTTTCGCCTAGTCTCCTACCCATGCTGTACGGAACGATGCAAACCGGCTTTGTCCCACTACTTCCTGTCGTTCAAGTATGAGAAAGAAGCGCCTGAGCTCCAGCCTCAAGCAGAAGCGGCCGTAAGACCCTTCTGAATATTCAAGCATCGTCTGAAATCAAGTTTACGCCCCTCGCGAGGCATGTGCTCGCCACTCGCAATACAAAGCACGCGCATCTTGGGGTCATATCGCAGACCTGTCAAGAGTTTCGGAGTAATGAGAAAGTATTGACTTGAGTGCTCACGGCATGCGATCTCGACCATTCGTTCGTGTACCATACGCTCGTTGCGAGGGTCCATACCCTGGTTGATCTCATCCACAACACGGAATGGTGACTGGGCTAGAGATTGAAGAGCCATAAGGAAGAAGATGGTGGAGACAGCTCGCTCGCCACCAGATTGGCGATGTGCTGTTAGCTGCTGAAGAGTTTCATTTTCACTGCAAGTCACAAATTAGAACAAGGCAAAGCTAATTTAGGAAAGGAAGAGCAAGACATACCGAAAACGAACCATGATGTCTAAAGCCCAGGCGTCAAAGTCCTCCGGCTTGTGAACACGAACCTCACCGGCACAACTTATTTGCTCAAAGTTGTATGCAAAAGCGTCGTTAATCTTTGAAACTAGTTCGTCTAGTCGTGGTTCCCATCTGGATTTCAATTCGTCGATTTCTTGGCTGAGCCCTTGCAGCTGATCGTTGGAACCAGCTATCTTTCGTGTTAAACGATCGATTTCGTCAGCGCGTTTTTCGAACTCCCGTATTATATTAGGATTGGAGACATGCATCACTTCAAGCTTCGCCTCCTCTCCTCCAATTTCCTCTTGGATATTTTGGGAAGACTTGTTTTCGCAGAGTTGTGAAAATAGCTCGCGCTTCTCTGGCTCATGGTCAAGGACTTGCTGGACCTCGTCGGAGAGACGGTTGCCCTCGTCACGCGCCCGACTGGCCTCACCGGTGGCCTGTTGCAATATCTCCTTTTCAGCATCAAGACGCTGCATGATATGTGCATTTCGTCCTTTGAGACCTTCGACATCAGAGTAGGCTTCAATACCGCGGATCTCGGCTTCGAGGAGTGCCTGATGTGCTCTTCGTATGTCTTCAATGGCTTCCTTGTGGCGAAGAACAATCTCAGCCCGACGAAGCACAGCTTCGTCCCAGTCGTAACGAATGTCGACCATTCGTTTGCGTGCATCCTGCATGGCTTGTTCATGAGCTCTCTTGGAGCGCTCCTCGGATTCTAGTCAAACGTATCAGTAAAATTTGCGACATAGCATCATTCAGTGGTTCTCACCGATCTTCTCAGGCAGAGACTGCCATTTTTGGTATTCTTTTTGCAGGGCATTCTTTTCTGACTTGAGTCGTTTCTGGATCCCATTAGCATCAACGCGGATGGAAACAGTCCGCACTCTTTACTTACGATGTTATCATGAATGCTGGTCCGTCGATCCTCGATAGCTTGAATTTTCTCATGCAACTCATGGTATTGCTGTTTCAGAATGTCTTTTTCACCATTCAACTCAGCCAATCGCTTGTTCATTTCTTGCTTCTCTTGGGCGTCGATGGGCTGTGAGGTCCAGAATCTCCCGGGTGGAATGTTCTTGGTGACGGCGGTCATGGCCTGGGGTCCATATTCTTTGCGCCTCCTGACGATAAAAGACTGGTTACCGGCTGCCCAGGAGTTAACTCTGCCGCTTCTCACCAGACGATCGTATTGAGCATCGTTGTGATCCCGGAGAGAGACTCCTGACTGATGAATCCTTTTTTCAGCACAGAGCATTGCTAGAACAGGTTCGGGTCCTTCAAGGAAGTCGATGGCAAAACCGTCAAGGCTCAGGTCGCTTGCCTCATCTATACTGACGGGTCTTGAGAAGGCATTGAGAGGCTGAGCACAAGATCGAATAACGACAGACAAGCTTTGTACACGGTAGAGCTCGTCTGACAGCTTTTTGTAATCATTCTTTGTTTGTGCTGTAAGGCATGTAAAGTCATCTCCTTGAAGAAGGGATTGCACCTGATCCGAATATCGTTCGTCCTTGATGGAACAGCTGATCATGGGTGGGCCAAAAACCTCCTTTTCAAAGTCTCCTTGATGCTCTTGGATCCATGTCCACGCCGTTGCTAGCTCCGGGAAGTTCTTTCGCATGAAGTTGAGCTGTTGACCTTGCTGGGTTTCCAATGACTTGATATTACTCTCCACTTGTCGTATCTCATTGTTGATCGTTTTGCCCTTGTTCTTTACTTCCTCGCGTTGGCTAGACACTTGGCGTATCTCTCCTTCTAATTCTCTGAGGTTGTGTTCTTCTCCTCGCTGCAGACAAGTAGTAGTTAGCGAATATCAACAACTGCGAGGGTAGGTTTCCAACAATTTTTTGATTAAAGTCGGAAGGATTAAACTCTTTTGGCTGGTTTCGAATATCAGCTTGGAGAGCGGTTATTCTTGACTTGGACTGGGCCAATTCCTTTCGCTTGGCGTCGAATCCTTTGCGTTCCGCGTCAAGACTATTTTCGAACTCTTTGAGTCTGTCGGAGGTGGTGCTTGCATCTCGCGCCAGTTTTTTCGCAGCGTCTTCCGCGCTCTTCAATGATGATTTTCTTGCCACGGTCGCTTCGTCAATTCGCTGGGCATATAGCTGTTTTTCGTTCACGGCCTGTAAGGAAGGGCCGGCGTCGTGTTCGAGGCGCCTTAGAGACCTCTCTGCGAGCTTCCTCCGCTCTTTGGCATCCTTGTGTCTTGTACGAGCCTCCGAGTACTTGGCAAAAACCAAGGCTGACTTGAGATTTTTCACCTGCTCTATGACTTCCTCCCGTTCCCGGATTCTATCCACGTCTAATTGGAGACCTTGTTGTCGGTTCTCCAAGTTTCTTAGAGCCTCTGCATCGACATGTGTAGCCTGTTCTAATTCTTTCTTATCTTTGTCCAATCCTTGAAGTTGCTTCTGCCAGATTAGCATTTCTTCAGGGGCGGCTGCGCGAAGAGTTTCCCGAAGAAGGTCCACAGGTGTGCAGGCAGCGAACTCGACAACCCTGTCCTGCGGAAGAAATTGGCACAGGTTATCCACCTGAATCTTCAACTTGCGTATCAACCGTTGCACTTCCTTGTGGCTGGTTTCTTTACCATTGAGCCACCATTTCTGATTGTTCTGCTCTCGACGAATTTGAACCTTGATCACGTAGTTCTTGCGATGATGCGGTCGCCTCTGCAGTTCGATTTCAATCGTGGCCGTATCTTTTCCGTGTTTAACAAACTCCTTGACTGAGCCGGCACG
The DNA here is from genome assembly GCA_008711595.1 of Fusarium xyrophilum. Lineage (NCBI taxonomy): Eukaryota > Fungi > Ascomycota > Sordariomycetes > Hypocreales > Nectriaceae > Fusarium > Fusarium xyrophilum. Next base: position 9,517 of record VYWZ01002852.1, read on the forward strand.
ACCAAGGTGTTTCGGGCTGTAGCCTAGGCCTAGACAGATAGCGCAGACCAAAGAGCTCTTTCCAGTGCCATTAGGGCCAACCACCATATTGAGGTAAGGCCCAGGCAGAAATTCTGCCTTTTCGTATGTGACGAAGTTTTGCACGCTGACTCTTACGATGGTGCCTGGTTGAAAGCCATCATCCGTATCATTTCCGTTCGGTGCACCGTTCACTTTCTCATGATGGGGTTGCTCGGGGTTTACGTCGTGATCACCATCTTGATCAAGCCTAGGGCGCTTGGAAGAGCCAATATCGTCGGCATACGAGCGGTGTCCGTGATGGGTTTCGTCGTGGTCGTCGTCGGTATTGTCTGTATCAGATCGGCGGCGGCGACGTGATGATGCCGGGGCCATCTCGTCTATCGGGCGAGACACGCCACCTATGTTGGCCTATGAGGTGATTCCGAAATCAAGAGAATGGAGTTGACTTCTTGGGTGATAGGTTCTCAGAGTGGCAATGCACGCACGACAAAGAAGGTGATGCCGATGTATAGTGGATGCAGCACGCGTTGAATCGCGTCAGTGCGCGTATGCAAATGTGGCGCCGATCTAAAGTGGTGGGGTAAGATTGTGGAAAGAACCAAATCGGCCTACGGGGACAATTCGTGACTTATTAAACCGTCTGCCTACAAAGCGAGGATCGTTAAGCTATTCTGGAGCAATAATTATCTTATTTATCCGATTGGGGATGCACAACTTCCATTATGGATACAAATGTTACTCTAAAGCTTGCAAATTGGTTCCATGCAAGCTGAAGAGATCCCCCCCTTTACCTTGTTGTCAAGTGCCGGTTAGAACTGGAGGACATCTCCAATAGTGAACGGAGTTCGAAACAGTGTCTCCATAGCCAGAGGATGAGTTGACCGGCCGCGTACTGCCTCAGGTCTTTCGAAGCTTAGTCATCCTCTGCCAAGAAACCCCCTGAAAAGAGGGTTAGACAACTTCATCCCTTTGGATTCCAGTTACTACCAGGGTGACTTCATCACTTCATCTCAGAAGTACCACCAGCTTGGTGATGCTTGTGAAGGCGGAATACTGCCTTGTGTTCCCCCACGGGTCAAAGACATGTTTTCCATCTCACCAACACGAGCTTCAGTGATAATTTGACCCCGACGTCGCCATTGACCTCTCTGACTCGAGGAGTCTCGAGCGCAGGATGGGAGTTTAGTGACACTCATTCTTCTATATGGACTATTGAGCGGACCTAGTCTAGTGCAAGTTCTCTCTCTCTCTCTGTGCCCTGAACGATCAGTATTCCTTTGCGATGTGGTATAGTTACCATTGTTTTCGATCTCTTCTCGATCTCCTCAAACAAAGATGTCTGACTGCCATCTTACTGAACGAGGAATCTACCATATCGAGCTGACTGCTGATGACGATGCGACATTTTGATTTGGATTGTTCATTGTGCTTTTTAACCTCTCCCTGCGTAAGAAGGACTGTGGTGGTATTCGAAAGGTCTTATCATTGGCCATGGACTCGAACTGCATGAAGAACTGGAATGCATCGCGATGCCTGGATGCAAGAGAAAGGCCCTCAATTTCAGCTTGTACCAGCTGTTGTTGACCAGAATTCCCCACCATATCATACCTGACCGTGCGTGGTGCGATACTGGCATATTGGCAGGTGTATGCAGGTGGCAGATGCCAGTCGAATGCCACCATCGGCTACAACTATTATATTCCAGCCTTTCCTCCCTTGGTATCGCCCAGACCAGCCATGCCAAACATATCTGCCGGTGTAAACATTGCATTCCATTCTCAAGAATTCCCCTCCCGTCGCTCCGAACTGACTTCGTTTCTTGTCTCTTGTGTCGTTCGTTTCTTTCTTTCTTTTTCCTATGGCTCCTGGATCTCTGATCCTTGGCCAACTTCACTCATTCCTGCTCACTCAACGCCTTCGCTTCTCCCCCCTCTACTTTACAACTCCTCTCGTGCTCCTCCGACTATCGCAACACCTTCTGCTTTGTTTGTCAATACCAACTTACTCAGGTCACGTAGAACCAAGCTCATCATAATTATTGTGACATCCACGAGCAAGCCTCTCTTCGATTTCTCCAGCATTTGGGCAAGACGTGAGACTGTGTGGCTGCAATATTATGTGCTGATTCACCACACTCAGCGCGATTACAATGGCCGATACTATGGTGGCAACCGTTCGCTCACCACTATCAGAAGCATCGAATCGAATCAACTCGAATTATACTAGTCAAGAAAGTCAGCGCCACAAGCCGCGTTATGACCGCCCTAACTCATCGGTTGTCAACAACACCGGACGCACAAACCATAGTCATCCGACTGCATACTTTTCTGGCCGAGCTCCTACTCAACAGCAGCCTACAGTCTCAGCACCTCAAGAGCAAGCTACTTTAAAGCCTCCAAGTGATATGGACGATGAACGTCGACATTCGGCGGCATCTTACGATTCGTCAGGAAGTGGCCGCAGCAAGAAGAACTACAAGACGCATATAGGGCCGTGGCAGTTAGGCAGGACCCTTGGCAAAGGCTCATCTGCGCGCGTAAGACTATGCCGCCACACAGGTACAAATCAGCTGGCTGCCGTCAAAATTGTCAACAGACGGATGGCGTATCTTGTCCAAGATAGTAGTTTGGCTGCTCTTAGCAAGTGGGACAATAATCTCCCAGATCAGATCGATGGCGAGATGCGTGTTCCCATGGCTATTGAGCGAGAAGTGGCAATCTTGAAGCTCATCGAACATCCGAACATCATGAAATTATACGATATCTGGGAGAACCGCTCAGAGGTGTAAGTGCTCTACGCTGGGGATTTTGCAAGAGGATACTGACAATTTAGCTACTTGATACTTGAATATGTCGACCAAGGTGACTTGTTCACCTTTATCAACATGAAGGGCCGCCTGAGCGAGGAAGTTTCTATCTTCTTCTTCCGACAGATCATCAGCGCCATCTCGTACTGCCATTCCTTCAACATCTGCCATCGAGACCTAAAGCCTGAGAACATCTTAATCAGTGCCGATCTCCAGATCAAAATTGCTGATTTTGGCATGGCTGCTCTCCATCAGACTGACACACACCAACTTGCTACAGCTTGTGGCAGTCCTCACTATGCGGCACCAGAGCTCCTCAAGAACAGACAATACAGGGGCGACAGAGCAGATATTTGGAGCCTGGGTGTTATCCTGTTCGCAATGCTTTCAGCCACTCTTCCATTCGATGACCCTGATCTTCGTGTGATGATGGCTCGAACGAAGAAGGGACAATACGAGATGCCAAGTTTCCTCAGCCCAGAAGCTGAGGACCTGATCAGGCGAATGTTACAGGTCAACCCCGATAGACGCATCACCCTCAAGGACATATGGCGTCATCCTCTGATTCGGAAGTATGCATATCTGGATAACCTTTGTGACATCAACAGCCAGCCGCCTGATATACGCAAAGGCTTCCAGTATACCCCAGTACCTACAAAGGATGTTGATCCGCAATTAGTTCGACAACTGCAATCTATGTGGCACATGTTTAGTGAAAGTGATTTGAAGCTCAAGCTTACATGTGACGAGTAAGTATTTGGCTCCTCTTCTGGCTTTTGGAGTTGCAACCGTTGACATCTGCAGACCCAATGATCAAAAGGCTTTCTATTGGTTGTTACACCACTACCGCGAGCAGCAACTGGAAGACTTTAAGCCTGAGCTCGCCCACTCCACAAGTGACTATCACCACATGAAGCCCGGCACATGGAAGAAACGCGTATCGACATGCGAATTTGCACAGCCGAGCGGCAACGGTCACGGGCGTTCCATATCACGGTTCACTGTGATTTCGAATGCCACTGAACCAGAGCTAGCAATAAACCAGGAACCATTCCAAACAGAATGTGCGATACACTCTCGTGATTCCCACAAAGGACAATCGTTAGTCAGTGTCCACCGCTACTCTCACGCAGAGAATGATTCGTATACTGGACAGCCAAAAAGGCTTCGAAGCGGCTCAGGGGCACGTCGCGGTCGCGGGACCTCAACCCGCAACTCTACCACAGGGCGTCTTCAATCGTCTCGAGGGTCGCTCTCTTCGATGCACAGCAGTCGGCAAGGTACACCTCATGCGCGGAGTTTGCGTCACAGACGTGGAGTTGACTTCACACATGTCCGGAAGCGATCGACATCATCCTCCAATCGCAATAGGAGTGGTTCAATGCCTCCTTATGTTACGGAGCAAGGTTCTACATACCAGATCGAAATGATTCGATCTCACACGCCAGAACTCCCAAGCCTACCTAGCGGCATGCTTACAAAAGTGGCGGATGGACAGGACCCTCAAAAACGCTCCTCGGGGCAAGCGTTGCGAATCGCGCTTGGAACCCGATACGCCTCCGAAATCTTCAAGGAGGAACTGCGCCACTTTAGCAGCAATATTGCCAAGGACTGTGACGAAGCGTTTAAAAGTTCATTGATAGAAGAGGACTCCATCGCTGGCTCGCTGACTGAACCAGACCGCACCCAGTACGAATCTACACCGTTTTCCTTCACCATCGACGCGCCTGAGGATTCGGCCCCAGATGTTCTCGAGCTTTCGATTAAGTCCTACAGCAACCGGCCTCTTCCACCTGTGCCGACTCCGACGCCAAGCTACAATGGTCATTCGTTGGCGCCAACACCCACTGGTTCCAGACCGGTAACTCGGGAATCTTATTCTGAAGAGTTGAGCTCGGAGCAGGTCGAGGTGGCCCAGCCAGTTCTGCTTACGAGACACACTGAGCGCCGGGTTGTCTCAGCTCCGACCTATACTCAAAAGCATAAAAGAAGTACTGCGCTGCCATCCATTAACGAAGCTGGAGCAGCGGCCAGCGACAAGGCTCGTATCGTGTCAGCGCCTCCGCATACGCCAACAAAGAAAGGTATGGATAGAATCCGTGGCATCGAATACTTAAGCCAAGTCGAAAACAGCATTCGTGTGGTCCATTCTCCAGGTGACGAGAGCCCCGTGAAGATTCCCGAGCCACTCAACGTACGGAAGAAGATCCCCGAACCTGAACAACGAAACTCGGCGCCTGCTGCACAACTTCGAGAGTTGGACTCGGCGTCGCAACGCAGTGTGGATGGTGGCACCACGGCCACAACACTTTCGCTGGAGCCCCCTTCCCAAGATGCCCTGGCGGCAAAGAAGAAAAAGTTGTCTTGGTTCAAACGATCTTCGAAAGTTGAGTCAGAACCCAGCCGGGAGTCCGTTGAGTGGCAAGATTGCACTTCGTACTTGACTTCTAGTGATGGGAAGCGAAGCGATTCAACGTCAACAGAGGCTCCGACTAAGAAGAAGACTTTCTACTTTTCTTTCTGGAAGAGCAACAAACAAAGAGACTCTATTATGTCAATTGCCAGTGAGTCATCTTCGCCATCCCGTAAGCAGAGCCGTGCGTGCTGATCTAATATCGGAAATAGGACCTGAGCAGAAGGAGGAGCGACCTTCAGTGGAGATCAACACCATGGGTAAGACACATGTTTCCGCCACGGTGTCTCAGTCCAAATGGCACGAGTCTGGCTCTGGCCCGGTGCGCAACATTGAGGTCAAACAAAATTGGCTCGCACGCCTGTTCAGAGTCAAACCAGCAACTGACCACATTTGCATGACCATTTCGAGGAGACGAGCACGTCAGGAGGTTACCATTCTCCTGCGAGAGTGGCGCAAGTATGGCATCCGGGACATTCAAGTGGACAAACAAAGGAACATTGTCTTTGCACGGATTGCAGCTAAGAACTGTGAGTGGTATGCTTGACATGATTGCGGCACCAGAACTGACAGAGAGCTTAGTTTTGAATCTGAAAGAAGTATCCTTTGCCGCAGAGGTCGTCACAGTGATCGAGCATGGTAAGAAACAGCCACTCAGCATCATTCGGTTCACGCAAGAGCGGGGAGCAGCCAGCAGCTTTCACAGAGTAGTCGCCACAATGAACATGATCTTCGACGCAAGAGCTTTGGTGGTAGCCGACAGGAACAAGCGAAAAATGATGATCAAGACACTCAACTCGTAATATCGGTGTTTCAATCAGCTCCACGCTGGCTCCTTCGATATATACTTGTCGAAATATGATGCAAGCTGGCCATTGACACAGCCTTTGGGGTTGGATCAGGGGTTATGCGAAGAGTTATGTGCATGGTATTGGTTGTATGGAGTTGGATGTATGAGCCATTGCTTTCCGTTTTGTTCTGCTTTCGGGTCGAGGTGAAAGGCATGATTTCTTCTTTTAAACATGGACGGGCGAATATGCGGAGTACAGGAGGAAATAGTTATAGGCTAGGGATAGCCACTGAGTCGTCCCTTGACCAGATAATCAATCCCTTTATCATACTGAATCGCGATACTTCTCTTGAGAACATGGTCACTCAAAAAGAAAACGAGAAGAAAAGCAAGCTGAATACACGGCTTACGTCCAGAAGGTGACCCAACGTGTTGGCTAAGTGCATGAAGCACGTTTTTATGTCTTACTTGGAGCTGATTTCAGCAAAGAGCTGCGCGAGAGCTGAAACTCACCGTGGTCTTGCCTAGTCCATGCCCCAAACTTTGTCTTTGTGTAATCATCATGAGCGTTAGGCTTGGAATACTGATTTAATCAATGGAGCTCAAGTTACAAAAGCCGTCAAGGCTGCTTCTTCCTTGCGCTCATTGAAAACTGTGACTTGCATTTTCTGCAACCCGTCTGTCGAATAGAGCGGGTCTGTGGAAAGTAAACAGACATTGATCATAAGAGCTCCAGTAGTTTGAGATGGGATGAATGCATAGTTATGTATATGCTTCGACTTCGCCTTTGAGTTGCGTCTTGTACTGCTCCATAGCTTCGAGAAATCGTTTGTCTCATCACTATACTGGCAGGCCAACAGCCAGAACTCAGGGGCCCCTTGCTAAGACAAGGCCTTTTATGGTTTATGACTGACTTATAGCCGGTCCAGAGATATTGTATAGTCATGACTCATCTTTCACTCCAAGTCCTGATGCGTTGTCGTTACAGCAGGTATAGCCAGTTTGGTAAAATATGCCATTGCTTATCTGGACCAGCCATAGTAATTTAAATAGTAAGGAGACCAAGATATCTCTAGGCGCTCAGCATTCAACTAATATAATATTCAGGAGAATACATAACTCTCCACCACAAATCAAACGAGTGTTTAACTCATTGTTACTCACAATTTCAAACTAATCCGTCTATAGTCTTGAATTTCTGGTACCGACATAAAATGTAAAATGTTGATGCCAGGCTGATTAACCAGAACACACGGCTCGATTGGATGCTGTATTTAGCTGAAGAGGACGCTGCCATGTCTCATCAGTCTATTTGTCAATCTGGTTGTTGAGAGCAGCAGCGAACAAGCTTACCTTGGTTCGAAAACGCCTGGTAGGTCCTCTTTTTCACAGAGCTCACCTTGCTTGAGCAAGTGATGCGGTGAGCATAAAGTACTCTCAAACTGTCCCATAGCACCATTGAGCAACCCGTGGGCGAAAGTACCCAGGTAGCTACCATATCGACGAGTTTGGCTGTCGGAGGTCAAGCCCGAATCGATCAACATATGTGGAGAGGTCCGGTAACTTTTCCGATATATGGATGGATGGATCCCTTCACCTGCCTCGGCTGCTCGGTCGGGGGATCGGATCCATGATTTAGATAGCAAGATATGCTTCTTCACATACTTCTCAAGCTTATAGCTTACGAAAACTAAAAGGTAACAAGTCTTGGAATTTTGCTCCCTTGCTGGTGGCCTGGTAATGAAAACTGATAAGTCCCCTCGGAGGTCAGGACCGAAGTGCGGTGTCATTGAATACAGGACCCTTGTAAGTACAGTTGATCAATAAGTCAATAGTTTCAAGAGTGTTGCAGTCACTGCAAGCGAGGTTCAACTCGATTAAGAATGGCTCGATGTGCATCGAGAGGCCTTCACTGCTTAGAACGGTAAGCGAATATAGGTTCTCGGTCGAAGACCGAGCAATCAGGTAAACAAGGTGGGTGGTGGTTGACAAGGCCATTAAATAAGGTAGGTAGGTCCAGTAATTCTGAGATGGAGTACAGAGTACAGAGTCCGTAACTTACACCGTACTCCGTACCTTCCTCGTGGAATGGGAATGGGAAGTCGCGATGGAAGGAAGGAAGGTACGCCCCCGATATCTCATGTGTACAAGGGTCTGGCCAAAGGCATATACAAGTTGCTGCCCACGGCCCCTAGCAAAATTTGGTGGCAGTTTGCCCACTCGGAAGTACAGATTCCAGCTGTCCAAGTACCCTTTCGGCTGAGTTCCCCGGACCGTCACGGCAGTTAGCTACCATCTTTTCCGTCTCCACATGCTCTTCACCTTGACCTCCTAGCGTCAGATCTTGCCCGCTTTGATGCTGCCTTTAACCTGTGATCCTTCACTCCATTCCATCCACCCGAGCCAGGCCGATGGGCTACCGAGCTCAGCACGGACGATGGCCGCTGTGCGCACTGTCGCGGCAAGCTTGTGAAATCAGTTGCTCGCGTAACAAACGATCCGTGTTTGTAGCGCCTTGCTATGAGGGAACGGGAGCAACGAAAGCCGACCTGACCAAGGCAGGGAGATGCCTGATACTGTTGAATATGAGAAAAGAATCGTCGGACTTCAATGTACGGGCTGGCCTCGGCGCACGTAGTACTGAGGTATGAGGAAAAGTACAGTGCGGTTGTTGCATTCGACGACGTTCATTTGCAGGGATACGGATATATCTTCATCTTCCCCAGGTCCGGTGCCGTCGCTGACGCGGAGGCGCCCCTCGGCCCTCGTCCGAGGCACGTTACACCTCCAGGAATTCGATGTGCGGAGCACCAGCTGCTTCCAGTGTTAACCTCTATATAATTATCTGCTCTGTCCCGATCCTCTTGCCCTTCAATACTAGCTTTCCCAATAATTTACTCTCACCGTGATCGAGACCGAGCATCTTCCTGAACCCTACACTTGTCTCATTCCAACTTGCGCAAAGTATCAGAGCCACTTACTTACAAGCATCGTCAGTGGCACCTCATCACCGTCACCGGAGACGTCTTCGACACGTGAAAGTGCTGGCAACAGTACATAATACCCATTGACCTTTCTCATCTCCTCATCTCACCTCATCCTCCATCAGTCAAAACAAGAATTGCTATCCATCTGCGATCACAATGGCTTCCGTCGATTCTGTCCTTCAGGGTGTCTCCGTTTCTGGCAAGGTTGACGACGTCCACCGCAAGATCCTCACACCCGAGGCCCTCGCCTTTCTTGCACTGCTGCACCGTTCCTTCAACGAGCGACGCAAGAATCTCCTTGAGCGCCGCAAGGCTCGCCAGGCCGAGCTTGATCGAGGAGTTCTCCCTGACTTTCTTCCGGAGACTAAGCACATTCGCGAGAACCCTACATGGAAGGGTGCCCCTCCCGCCCCGGGCCTGGTGGACCGCCGTGTTGAGATCACCGGCCCCACAGACCGGAAGATGGTTGTCAACGCACTAAACGCCAACGTCTACACTTACATGGCTGACTTTGAGGGTGAGTCGATATTCTTACTGCATCTTGAATTAATTCCTCTGTGGGCTGTCAATGACTCTCCACGACTTTAATGGATGTATGATCGAGAGGTGATGCAGTCGGCTAACCCTGCCACAGACTCCAGTGCCCCAACTTGGGATAATATGGTGAGTGGACAGGTCAACCTGTACGACGCCAACCGTCGTCAGGTCGACTTCAAGCAGGGACAGAAGGAATACAAGCTTCGCACCGACCGCAAGCTACCTACTCTCATTGTCCGTCCTCGTGGCTGGCACCTGGAGGAGAAGCATGTCACAGTTGATGGCGAGCCTATCTCTGGTTCCCTCTTCGACTTTGGTCTTTACTTCTTCCACAATGCCTTTGAGACGCAACGCCAGGGTTTCGGTCCTTACTTCTACCTCCCAAAGATGGAGAGCCATCTTGAGGCTCGCCTGTGGAACGACGCCTTCAACCTTGCTCAAGACTACATCGGTATGCCCAGAGGCACCATCCGAGGTACTGTTCTGATTGAGACCATTCTTGCCGCTTTCGAGATGGACGAGATCATTTATGAGCTTCGTGACCATAGCTCTGGTCTAAACTGCGGTCGATGGGACTACATCTTCAGCGTCATCAAGAAGTTCCGCAACAACCCCAACTTTGTCCTGCCAGACCGTTCCGCGGTCACCATGACTGTTCCCTTCATGGAATCATATGTTAAACTTCTGATCCAGACATGCCATAGGCGTGGTGTTCACGCCATGGGTGGTATGGCTGCACAGATCCCTATCAAGAATGACACTGCTGCCAACGACAAGGCTATGGAGGGTGTTCGCGCTGACAAGCTCCGTGAAGTCCGTGCCGGACACGACGGCACTTGGGTTGCCCACCCTGCTCTTGCAAGCATCGCGACCGACGTCTTTGACAAGCACATGCCAACTCCCAACCAGCTGTTTGTGAGAAGAGAGGACGTTACCATTGGTCAGAACGATCTACTCAACATGAACGTCCCCGGTACCATCACGGAAGAGGGAATCAAGAAGAACCTCAACATCGGTCTTGGTTATATGGAGGCATGGGTCCGTGGAGTGGGTTGTGTCCCCATCAACTACCTCATGGAGGATGCTGCCACCGCCGAGGTCTCTCGAAGCCAGCTTTGGCAATGGGTCAGACATGGTGTCAACACTGCTGAGGGCAAGCGTGTTGATAAGTCGTATGCCTTGAAGCTTCTCAAGGAGGTTGCTGACCAGCTCGCTGCGTCTGCCCCCAAGGGTAACAAGTACCACCTTGCTGCTCAATACTTCTCTAGCCAGGTCACTGGCGAGGATTATGCCGACTTCCTCACAACTTAAGTCCACCTAAACCCCCGCCGTCTGTCTGGGTCTAGAGTACTAACTACTGCGTAGTCTTCTTTACAATGAAATCACTCAGGCCGGACCTCCCAGCCCTGCTTCTAAACTATGAATCAACTTGCATTCGAAAAAGGGGTGGAACAAAAATAGGCATAATGGACTTATCGAGCGTTTCATGAGTGTATGCATAATTCTGGCTTTTCCCAGTATGTTGTGGTTTGGGTCATGATATCATCGTTACTTGCACAGCCAAGGACTGGCATATCTGCAACAAAAAGAGGTCTTTCTTTTAATGATTCGAAATCATTAACCAGCAAATCACTTTAATCAAGTCTCATTGTGAATTTTGTTATGAATAACTTACTTGCAGCCTTCCCTTCCACCAAGCTTACTTATCCACTTCACTCAAGAATCATATGTCCTCAAAAAGGGTTATGTAGCTGTTTGGGGTCACTCTACATCGTTGACAGAGGGTTGATCTCGTTCAAATATGTTGGTGGAAAACCATCAATTGTATGCTGCAAGTTTTCGGATTCCACCACTCTAGCCATCGTTCATAATGTACTTGGCAAGGCTTCGTATGTCAGAAAGCGAGCCAGGGATCCCGGTGATCCCTTTTGTATCAAAGACTGTATTTGTTTGAGGTTTGGAAGCATACAGGGTGATATGACGCTGAGTGTCACTGCGTCCCTATACTCGTGTGTCTCATGGCAAGTTATCCTAAACATGACTCTAAGCTTGAGAAGCTTAAGCTTAAGCTTAAGCATGCGTCAAGACGCATGTGTTGTTCTGATAAGGTATTTGACTACCCAGCGTATCCAAAAGTGAAAACGAAACCCCGATTCCAGCCGTTGTGTCCCATGCCTGTCGTAAGGACATTAGACCTGCGTATCATAAGCCTTCAATGTGACGGTGCTTTCCCATATCTGTCCAGTCGCACGCACCGTAGCTACCTTGCTAACCACTTGTTCAAAGTTCTGGGAATGCCTGAACTAATCAACCGACAGACCGACAGATATTGAGATTAGAAGTCTGCGTGTCCAGAGACAATGTCTTGCTGGCCTATGTATCTCTACCGTCAAAGAGCGTTGCATGAGAGCAGAGTATGCCTACAGGTCAGTCTATATCATATAGATAAACAACTAGCACACCTTGATTCAATACGTTTTGATAGTTATTTAGTGCAACGGTAGTTCCTAATCCAGGACTGGGACCACCATAAGTCCCAGCAACCAATTTGTGCGATTCCTCGGGCATAGCTCCAGCAGCGGATTATCATAGTCAATGATACAAGTATACAAATGGAAACTGACAGTAATACGGGCTTCTCTCATTATTTCGTCAGCTCAAATTGCCTTTTTTCTTCTTCTTCTTCTTCTTCTTCTTCTTCTTCTTCTTCTTCATGAGAAGCATTCCCAATCTCACGAAGCAATGCTCGGTCAGTGATGGTTGCACTGGCGGTGAAGTAGTTGGTATTGTACGTGAGATAACACCAAAGAAGCAAGCACAAACGCATATAATGCCTAGGAAGATCCTTGTAGTGTTCCCGATACTTGACACTTGGATAAAAGGTACCGGACTTGGCCACACCCCCTTCGACGTCTCCTCCCGTGAACTTGGCTCTCGGGTTGCACAACTATCCGCCATCATTGCCAGTTCCCGCGACACCAAGCGGAGGATTTATTTCCTGCCGATCACACCACCTGGGTAGTAGCAAGTCGGGAGAGTGCATGGAGCTTATCGTGTATTGCGAGGTCTAAGTCTGAGGTAGTATCACACCGGGAGGTTGCAGACGGGAGGACTCGGTCTGGGCCGCGAGCTGTTTTCAGGACGCACTTTGAGTCGAGGCAAAAGTGACAACTAGTTTTTCCTCAAGAGGCACCTCCTGTTGACACACACGCAGATTGGCACAGTAGAAGGGGCACCTTTTGCCGATATTCGAGTGAGCTTCTTCATCTGCATTGTCACGAATAGGGTTCAAGGAGACGAGGCCAGTTCGCAGAGTTTCTAACTCGTGAGTCGGCCAATAGACGGTTTACCAGCGTGACCAAGGATGAATATGGTTGACTGTCTTTGACGCCAGTGGAGATACACAATCACATTCCGCGTGGGGATAACAACAACCTGTCAATGATCCAATCGGAACAAAGCGCAATCAGGTCATGGGGTGCCGCACTCTTCAATCTTCTTCCTGTTACGACACTGGCGAGAGCATTCATCGAACTTGGCCGACCACCGATATACAAAACGCTACGATGGAAACTTGTCAAGACCAGGTTGACGATACACACACAATACCAGCATGCGGAGTCGATACAAGGATGACAAGATGCAGATTTGTTGAGAGGACACGCATTCTTGTTGAGTACGGTTGAGATGGTGCAAACAGCGTCTCGTATGCGCAACGTTCCGCTGCCCTCGTCCTAGAGATTCTCGGCGAAAAACAAAGTCCTGTTGCCAAGATGACACGGAATATTACGGGACATAACGTTACGGAGTAGAGTCAGAGTGATCGCCATCACCAGAACAGGCGAGGTACCTCTCTCGAATGCAGAAGCTGTTGTGGTCAGCCAGCAAGGATAGCCTCCGTGCTAAACATCGTCCACTCTCTGTACTCTGTACTCGGGCCTTTCAGCCTCGACGCCGTGTCAGATCCGTGGCTGGCTGTCTGGAACCACATCACCCCATTTTCGACTGTGATTCCCACTCTGTGGTGGCCGGACCACGCCCTGGCTTACGAGCTTGAGCACAATGTTTCGGTCTAAAAGTCAACGGAGAAAGCCACTCATGTATGTACACTTCACCTCTCACAAACCATCCATCCATGCTACTCCGTACTCCCGTTCCCATACGCACCTCGTCCGTCGCCTTGGGCCCAGGTCGGCTGGATCTGCCTCTCCGCGACTCGCCCTTCTTCCCTAGCTCGCTGCGCGCCGTTCCAGACTCTAGTGCAACCTACCTACCTATCCCTCACTTGTGCAGTTGCTCGCTCGTACACTCAAGCGCCCTGGCGTAAATTCCTGTGGCGAGTCTATCCCGTATATGCTTGCATGACAGCCGGGTCCGGGTGCTCGAGAGGCTCGAAAAAGGCAACAATGGCTCGAGTTGCCCTCTTTTCGCCAGTCGGTGGCGAGAGGTTAGCTTCACCCAGTCTTCCCTTGGTGCCAAGCGCTCTGCAGCGCCTTGCGCCCCGACCCGACCAGCAAGCATGCTTGACATGTCAACCTCGCTTGGCGGTTTCACTCAGGGCCTATTGTGAGGCTAGCTAGTAGATGCTCATCCTGCGGGTCGGCTGCGATAAGCGTTATTCAGTGGCCCCCAGGGGAGGGGCGACGAGAGCCATCCGAACTGAGGGCATTCCCAGACTATCGAGATTTTGAAGGTATCATTGAAAGGTCAAGCAAAAAGTCTTGGACAGAAAGCTTGATTGTTGTTCCCTCCTTCCCACGTTGCAATCATCCATGAGCAAGCTCTCCTCCTACAATCCCGCGCCTCATTCCCTAGCAGAACCACACCTTTTCAGCACAGAGCTTCATTGCAAAGACGTTTCCAACAGTATAACACAGCCAACAAAACACATGTTCTGGTACAGGGAGTACACACCTAGTTGTGCTCGGGGGTTAGCCTTGGTCTAGATTCCGGGAGCTTACTGGTGGCCAGAATCACGGTTAACCTTCCACTCACGGACATCAGAGAAGCTTACAGAGTACCACGATCGTTCTGCAGAGCCCTATACTTTCTTTCTGAGACATAAGAAAAGTCCAACCCAAGTTTTCCTTGAGACAGCGTCCCAAGGACTGAAGGGTACCAGCACACCTCACCAGAGAGACCTGGTTCTGTCCGGCCCTCGCTCACCCTCAAGCGTTCGGTCCAGCGTCTTGATTAGGAATAATTATCTGAGCACGCCACCCGAATTGGACAACCCCTATCAGAACTAAGGAACTCCAGACACCAAAAAGCAAAGTCGGCGTCAGAAGATCGAATAGTCCCATTGTGAAGGCCGGAGATGGGTTGTACTTCTACTCCCATTGTCGTATGCGGAGGACGAGGTATGGCAACATAGAAGCGAAGAGAATACAAACAATATGGATCTTTTATATCGTGCAAGCTATGATGATATGTTTGCTCTAAAACGGTAGGCCGGGACCGTGGTCTCGATCCCTCCCCTTGTCGCCATAGATCTCCCCAGAGGTACTTTCTGCAAGGAAACTTGAGACTACGAACTTGATGGGAGTTTCAGTCGGATTTGGAATCCTCAAGATCTGCGTGATGCGGTAGATCAGCATGTCATGGATTCTAGACCCATCTAGCGCTCTAATGCCTCCTTTCATTCTTTGCTGTGTCGTCTATGCTTAGGCCTGGACAAGAGTCCGCCTGCTCGATCGTTTCCTTCACGTCAGGACCTCCCGAACTTGTATTCCAGTACTGCTACAGAGTAGTTTTCAAGCATGATAGTAGTTTACTGTGGCTGGCTGACCAAATATTCATGCCGAGTGATCCTCTAGTGTTTGTGCAGGCCATTCCTACTCCGGAACCCATATTCGATAGCTTCGATAACTGAAACCAGATAAAGACCGCCAGCCAATCGCTGAAAGAGCTCATATTGATAGTGTCATACACCGCCAAATCAAGAAGTCCCTTCTTTGTTCGCACGGAAGACTGATCCATCACTCCCTACTTGCCAGGTCACCCACCAATGCCATCATCATGGCGCTTTGCCTTTCTTTCTTTCTTTTTTTTTTTTTCCCCGCAGTCATTTGAAGACACCATAGTTTGCAGCAAATGTCTCGGTGAAACCCTTCGTGATGTACGTTCCAAGTCAGAAACAATCGCACTAAGCACCGTCGCATCCCATCAAGAGACCGCCCTGTTAAGGGCAAAACGCCATTTGGCCAATAAAATATACACATGCGTTGCACAACCGTCATACCTATACATGTTTCCATCCTCTTGAAAGCCCAATTCCGTTCTCCTGGTAATAGTCCCGTCCCGAGCCCGCCTTGTTAAGGCCATAATTTGTCGTATAAAACACATCAATCAAGACCCGTCGATGGAATCCGCCTTCACCTGAGCTCCATTCCTTATGCCTTGACGCCGATATTCCAATCTTTCCAGACCCTGTAGCGCCTATTTTCCCGTGACAAACCTGGCAGACATTACATGATAAGTACTTCAGGGGATGGATGGTAGAGTTATGTGCCTCGAAACAGGCATCCATGATAGCCGCCTGTCCTTATGATAGCCAGACTGTTGTTTTCTTGAAATCGGGTGGTGAAGTTGTCGTCGTCCCGAAACCTGGGTACCGCGCATTAAAACAACAACTCTTTGAGATACGGATGTATTATTCCCTCTTGACGTCAGAGCTATCGTTCTCCTCTCCACTGCGATCTGCTCCGTTACCATCACCAGGATTCTCGTTGCTCTTGTTTTCGCAACCCTTGACAAGCCGATGTCGCTATAGCAGAGTTAGCAGGTGACATGGATGTCACAATGGAGCCAGCGCTCTTATTGACAGCACAGCCAAATGACTTACCTTCAAAGCATCCTTTCTGGAAAAGGTTTTACTACAAAAAGTGCAAGGAAAAGGCTTGACTGCTAGGTGGATCCGCTTGTGTCTCTTGAGATCGTGGTTTCGACTGAACGACTGAATGCATTGGTCGCACTTGAAAGGCCGCTCTGACTGTGTTGGTTGGGGTTGGCCTTGACCTGCATATAGCATTTGATGCCCATATGGACCCACGGACATTCCTTGAATCATTGACATTTGGTTTCCAGGCTGATGAATGTTGGATAGGACTGATCCTCCCATGGCAGGGAGGGGCTGGTAAGAGGTGTATGATCGATAGGAAGCAGGGGGTGCCATGCCAGCACCATGCGGGCTCGACATCAATCCAAGGCCCCTAGGCACAGGGCCGCCATTAGAAGAGGTATGCTGGGTCGGTGAAGGCTGGTGACCATATGGTGCATAGCTAGACGGCTGAGATGCAGAGGATGTATAGTGGTTCGGTGTGCTGGGGGGCCTCGAGTGCGTATATGAATCGACATGTGCCGGTACGCTCGAAGGAGTAGGAGGTTGCGTCGCTACCGAGCTTTGCGAAGTCAGAATCCCACCCTGAGCGTGTTGAGATGTCGGGAGGCCTGGTGGAGTGGACTGGCCACCTCCGCCCGAGATCGAAGTCTGGAAAGGTTGATTCACTTGATCGTAAGGGGGTGCTGGGAGTCCGTCACCTCCAGTAGCCGGCGACTGAGAACTTCGAGGGTGGTTATATTGATGCATTCCGGGACCTGGGTTGTAAATCGGGTGGGCTCGTCCACTGAAGTGCTGTTGGCCAAGGGCCGGCTGAGCCTGGGTCGCAGAGCTGACAATGTAGGAAGAATTGCTTGGTGCAGCCCATGCCGTGGGAAGTTGCTGTGCATATGCAAACATGTTGCCTGGTGCTTGAGAGCCCTGTGAACTCCCGGTATTGACGCTAGAAAGACTGGGGCTGAGGCCATCACTGGCTACTGGCGAAGGGGTCAGAACACTAGGCGAAGACGAGATGCGGCGATCTGGAAAGGAACCAGGAACGGGAGAGTAAGACGGCGGATATGCATATCCAACCGACTCGCCCTCCCGGGAGCACTGAAAGGACTCTGACGAGTTAACTGGGTAAGGAGGGCAGAAAGGGTATTTGGCCATACTTGAAACATCCGTTGTCGGTGGTGGCAGTGTCATGGCAGGCAGGGCGCCTGCGGCGGGACGCCGTGAAGAGAAACTAGCTCCCTCCATTGACATAGCTTGGATTGTTTGCAGCAAGAGTTCAACGCTTTATTCGTTGCGAGAGCTAAAAGAATGCCACGGGGGAGCACAAGGGCTTATATAGACGCGGGCCACGAGAAGCAGAGGGGAGTGAATAATTGGACGATACGTTGACGAGTTTAGTCGAAGGTGGGCCGAATAGTTCCCAAAAAGTTAAATTCTGTGAGAGGGAAATTTGAGCAACTCTTGCCCGATGTCGAGGCCGAGTTCGTGTTGACAGAATGACTGGATGACTCTTGGAAAGATATCTTGACACAACGAAGAGGGGTCGGGTCGTATTCCGCCACTGATGTATCACTGATGTTGCGAGGGAGTGGTGAGTTTTTCGTGCGTATGGTGTAGATATGTGGTGTATAGTATAACTCGGTGGAATACAAAGGTATTGATTGCCCAGGTGAAGTTATCTTGATCTCATAGACGAACTTTAACGACAATAACAAAACGCAAAGGACAGTGGTAGGCAGTGTAAGGCCGAAGATGATGATGAGTACAAGCACACTTGGAAAGCTTGAATCTGAAACTAAAAAAGAAAGAAGGAGGGGAAGGAGCAAGCTGAAAAACGGAGGAAGATCAAGGTAGATGAATACCTCTGGGAGAGCTGAAAGTACAGTACAGCAGTCACGATATTGTCGAGATTCGGATCGGGGATGATGGGGTTGACTGGGGTTTTGGGGGTATCGACAATGAAAAGTCCACAGGCTTTCAATAAGGTTTCTTTATTCAGGGTGGCGCTTTGGCGTTCTCTGGTGTAATATGTACAATATACAGAGTATCTGGTCAGGCCTTCTGCCTCGATGCAAGAAGGAAGCACCTTACTAACACCACGGGGGTGCGAGAGCCGAGCAGGGGAACGAGATGAAAGTGAACGAGCGCAGGGGCCAGCTGTGAGCCAGGACCAACAAAAGAGCGCTAGCAGGGAGCCCTCAATTGCCCAGGCCGTAGCTCCTCGCCTTTGGCGTCCGGGGTCTAGTATGAGTCTTGATCCCTGCTAGGTCCTCACTGAGACGGGAACTCTGAGGACAGACGAAGGCTGAAAGAATCATGGGCCCAGGTGGTGTTGTTTGGTCCGCCAAGTACCTGCTCACGTACTGGCAGCCGGCTTGCAAGACCGGAAGACATCATCGTGTTTGACTGCTGCCATCATCCATCTGCAGGCAGATGAGGGGGAGCACACATATAGAGTTAAAGTTCGTAAACAGACGAAAGCATGCATCAACTCAAAAGCAAGGTTGGTTGTGATAGCAACGACGGCAACGAGGGGAGGGCTTTATCGTGGCCGCCGTACATGCATTACGCTCATCTATTACTCCGTAGTGGTTTCCATCCATATCTCTAGACGAGGATGCATACCCGCCCACCACCTTGGGCATTGGCAGCTGGATGGAGGATGGACGGATGGATGGATGACTGGACTGCCTGCCGGTACCACCACCCACCACCACCAGCAGTAGCCGGAGCTGGAGCCGGAAAGAAGAACAGGGGTGAGACCTGGAATGGCATGGGTGGAAACTCTGCAGGTGTGGGTACAACCAAGGACGAGACATTCATTGAAGGCACAAACATCACCTTGGGAAGCAATTGTGCGAGTTATGCTCAACTGGGGGAGACAAGAGGCAACGAGACGAGCATGTGGGATAAGGTAGCTCCCCTCAAGGCTCAACCATTGTCAAGTATGTACCCAAGTACCTGCGTAAAGGTAAGGTAAGCTGCAGATGCAGATGCAAATGCAGATGCAAATGCAGATGCAAATGCAAATGCTCTCCGTCCAACCTAATAAAGATGGAGTGAGAAAGAGGAGAGTCGGAAACCACCATGCACTACGAAAATCCTGCAGTGCACTCACTACACGACAAAGCGTATTTCCAGCGGTTCAGCTCATTGATAGACCATAATTCGCGATTTGCTGCACTCGCGAGTAATCGAGATTGAGCTTCATCGAAGCAATTTGGTTCGCCAGTGCAGAAGTCTGTCTGCATCAAGCCTCATCAATGACAGGACAAATGACAAAAACCACACCACAGTTCGAGCTCTTCTTGACATGCCGTCTAGTCAGAAGTTTGGCTTCGTTGATCATCGTCTACCGTGTGTTCTGGCACACGGGATCTCCATCCCCGTCCCTACTTTTTTCACTGCGTGGCTTGGGCCAGATCGGGTACCAGGGGGTGGTGATGGGATGGCACGCAAATCCCTCCCGTAAAATACCTACCTATGATGGTGGAGGAGCACAACTTTCACTCAGATGTTTGCCTTCTTGTCAAGCTACTCTTGGGTTTACTCCCATCAACAGCCCGCTGTTCAGTCTCCTGTGTCATGATTTGTTGGGACACTCCATCACACTGCCACCTCATTCTCTTTTCTGCGAACGCCAACCTCATCTTACAAACCCGGGGATGGCTAGACTGCCAAACTCCTGATCTTTCGACCAACAGCCTATGTTTCTCAAGCGAATAATAATGATTCTCTGAATGACCAGGCTGATGGCCGCTTTGGGCTTCTGCTTTAGCTTGGAGAAGCCATCTGCAACCCTGGGCAGTGGCGGGACCCGACCAGCTGGACTCTGGTTCTCATGCAACCCCTGAAAGCGTCGAACGCACGACGGGGACGGCGTCCGGAAGGCGTCCCTGGTGGTCCAGAAGTGAAGGGCAGATGCTGGTTGACGTTGACGTTGACGATGATGGTTGTCGTAATGGGGGTGTTTTAAGGTGCCGTGATCCTGGTAGTTCTCAGGCAAGAACGTTTATTTAGAGAGTCACGAAGGAGAGAAGTGTGTCTATTAAGAGTGTGAGTGGACGCATACAACGTGGCAGGTGAACACTTTCCAACCGCCCTCACAATCAATCAGTTGACTTCTGCAGACCCTTCACCAGGCGTCCAGGTACACACGGACCTTGAAAATCTCAGCCCAGGCATACCAAGAAGAAAAATGGCTGTCATGGTCTTGTGGTCTAAGCTGGACCCTGAAGTTATCTTTTTCGGTCATAGCGAGGTTGAAGCTCCCCTGTCTCTTGCAGTTCGACGACTACCAGCAAATGGGCCCGCGTCAGACACCAAATCAACAAGTTCGCGGAGACGAGCCGGCATGCGAATGGTCATT
This sequence comes from Fusarium xyrophilum, assembly GCA_008711595.1. Taxonomy (NCBI): domain Eukaryota; kingdom Fungi; phylum Ascomycota; class Sordariomycetes; order Hypocreales; family Nectriaceae; genus Fusarium; species Fusarium xyrophilum. The sequence continues at coordinate 30,275 of VYWZ01002852.1, forward strand.
TTCGAGTCGAGACTCCAATTGCCAGAGCCTAGAACTTAACCTCTATGTTTAGGGCGCGATGGTTGTAACACCAGCGCCCAATAGTCACGGAATGCACAATTCGTCTCATCCATAGGGGGCTGGATTTTCGGATCTTCTTTCATCTGGGAGGGATTTTCACATACTCCGTACAGAGTACTCCTTGCTTTACCTTATCCTCCAGAAAGAATGGTTCTCATGAAGAGATCGAGAAGACCTGCCTGGCCTGGACTAAGCCTGGCGATTGGCGTCTGGAAGCAACCGGCTTTTAGCGTAATATCGAAGAACTTGTTGCCCAGCAACTTCCAGTCTTGGAACGCTAATATGAATTCAGAAAACAGTTCATCTTTCAAGGGATGATTGCAATCTTCTCTTGTCTTCAAGAGAATTGGACATTCATTAATAAACAAGCCTCAACAGCCATGTCCCATATCCCCCCTGCCAAGAGTTCATGTGTTGGCCGCGCTCTGACCTGAAAGACCCTGCTTCAACGGCATGGCTGATCTGAAATAGATTCGTCGTCATGATACATACATGAGAGACATTGAGACGTTGTAGAGGGAAGCATTTACGCACTCCAGATCATCGGACTGCAGTAAGACTCCTAGATCAGGACCTATGAACGACAGTGCTTTCCCATTACCCTTGACCCCATGATTGTTTAGCATTTTGTATAATATTGTTATTGATACATATCTATAGCAATGACAATACCAATCACCAATAGCTCTGTACCGCTGAGCGCGGGAACCCCAGGGTCCCCTGTTGCACTCCCGCACCCACATCAATATTGGGCTTTTCCTTTTTTTTTTTTTTGAATGATGTGGATCCTGTGAGAGTGATCCGCGAGCCTCAATGAGGATGCCCAAGTTGTGATAACGGGGCTTGCATGGATTGTTTTCAGTAATCTTTTATAGGACCAGCAGTACATATATCTCTCGGTGGTGAGACGCATGGCACAGCGATAATTCTATCCAATAAACCTTTGGTTGTGATACCTGACGCTTTTTATGTACCACGTACTGCAGGATTGCTCCGATACCCCTGTCGATTACTCTGCACTGTAACCAATTAGTAGCGTCCTTAAGTCGAGAATGTACAGAGTAGCTCAACCGACCATTGACCNNNNTACTTGATTTAGTTAGCTTGGATTAGGAAAACTACTTGATATAGTTAGCTTAGATTAGGAAAATTAATTCTAGTTTTTTGAAGAATTAATTTAAATTTATTAAAGAATTAATTTAAATTCTTTAGGGAA
>VYWZ01002862.1:0-12466 GCA_008711595.1 Fusarium xyrophilum
GTTCTTGTTCTTGTTCTTGTTCTTGTCGCACCCCGGCGAGCATCTACATGTATCTGCCTGTCTATGTCACCATAGAACTGGGTAGTAAGAGTCCGCTTGTTATTCTTCCTGACACCGACGTCGAGGAAGCAGTTGACACTGCCATAATAGCGAACTTCTTTTCCACCGGACAGGTGTGTAACAATGGCACCCGCGTCTTTGTCCCTGAGACTTTGTCGAGTTTACCTAGGCAAAGCCTTTGGCGAGTTGCCAGAAGTTGTCCATCTTAGTGCGAGCCAGAGCATCTCTCGCTTCCGAGTCTGTCTCACACGCTTTACTTCCCCATTTTCTGAATGCTCGCGCCTTCTCTTCGCCCTCAAAGACAAGCTTGCATTCGTTCATCGACATATCCTTAAGCTCGCCGTTATCCTTTTCGGCTAGAAGCCAGTCGCGTGTGGCGCCTTGTTTTCCGTCTCGGTCCCTTGACGGCGAATTCTCGGTCCAGTCGATTCGGTTAAGCATGAGCTTCTTGTACTTCTTGATACTCCATTCGCCTCCCTCTACAATCACTAAATTGAATTTGGGGTGCATGACGCATATGCCTGTGAGTGCCAGTTGCTCAGCGTTCATGCCGATCTTATAACGGTGTTGTCCATTCGCGAGGCTTCCAATCTTGAAAACCAACATGTGAATTCCCTTCTCGGCGTCTTTTTGTTGATTTGTCGCGATTTTGTCGTGTTTCTGATCCTTGGTGAGTTTTCTTTCTTCATTTGTTTCGACGTGTTTCTGGTGGCGTTCCGCAATCTCTCGATTGACGCGCGCTTCGACTGCAGTTGGATCCTTGACAGCAACTAGATAAAGCATTAGCATGTGATTGAGTCAATGAGATCGTATGTTAGACTCACCGTCACCAAGAACTCGCATCAGATTGCCTTTCTTGACCTTGGGAGGCGGAGCTGGTACCAATCCCAAGCGAATTTTAGCTTGCATTTCTTTTAGCTCAGCCATTCGTCGTTGTCGCCTCAACTTCGCTTGTTCTCTCGAAGTCAGGAACATGGGCTTCGCCGCCGGAACGTGTCGATCTTGGGGTGGCTCGAGTGCCACGGGATGCTGAATGTATTCAGTGATGATGCTGTCGGCTGTCGTAAGCTTGAATTTCGAAGGGTCATCCAGCCTGTCATAGCTTTCTCCGTCAACAAGTCCTTCGTCCCACCACTCAATCTCTGGTGGTGCATCTACGACATAGTTCCTTTCAACATCTGGATCGTCGTCGATACCAGCTTTTCGAGTTTGCTCTGCAATTCGTTTTTTCATCGCCTCCAAGGCGGCTTGTCGACGAAGAGCATTGGCTTGGGCGATGTATTTGCCCTTCTGGTTGAACACAAGTGATCTTGACTGTCTTCTCTTCCCTCCACCAGGTTGTGTTGAAAGACTAGAATCGTAGTAGGGATTTTCCCCATTCTGTTTATTGACGAAGTCAGGCGTCGTGGCGTCTTGCGATCGGACCTTGTCTGTTCGCCCGCTTGATGGTGTTGGCGTCGATTCCTTTGATTTACTCGCGGGCTTATATGATCCTAGATCCTCCAAGGCAGGATGAAGCCCAACATTTAGACCCCCCTTTGCCTTGCTGGTTCCGATTGCTGCTGCGACTCGAGCCTTGAGTGCAGCCATCCTGTCCGCAGCAGACTCGGTCTTTTGTACTCGCGATGAGGAATCATGGCGAGGGCTAAGTCCATGGGATTGGTTGTTGCGATCCATCACTGCAGCTCAACAATGCCTGGTCGTTTGGTTGAGGCTACAAAGGCACTGCCTTTACGGCTGTGCTAAGGAGCGCCTTAGGGTGAGCAATAATCTCAACTGCAAACTGCGGCGTGTATCAATAGGAAAGGTTCGGTTGGATGGTCCGGCGATCGTGGTTTCGGTGATGCGCGTGCAATAGATACAGCTTTCAAGATGATGCCATGCGTGGGGACGCTGAGTCGCGCGCAAGACCGCATGGTCGGTCTAAATTTCTGCCGGGCCGCACCGCCAAAAAATTGTTCTCTCGCAACGGTCCCACTGCCTCTCCGATTTACCTTCACTTCGCATACTGCGTTGGGAATGGATTTCGTCAGTTAACCCAAAGACGTCGCTCAATCGCCATATTATTCGCTCGAAAGGGCGACAGTAACGTCACCATGAACATCGCACAGCCGGTCGCATCCGGTGTAGAGAGCGTTGAGTTTACGTTCTTGTCACCAAAGGAAATTCGAGCAATCTCTGTGAAGCGAATTGAGAACCCCGAAACGTTCGACAATCTTCTCAATCCTGTACCAGGCGGTCTCTATGACCCTGCCCTCGGATCTTGGGGCGATGCGCCGTAAGTTCTATTGGCATATCAATATTGACGAAGACAGCCTCTCACAGCGCAATCACAGGTGCACAACATGTAACTTGAACCAGGCTACATGCCCCGGCCATGCTGGACACATTCAACTTCCTGTGCCAGTATATCATCCAGTATTCATGGATCAAGCTTATCGACTCCTGAAGGCTGCCTGCGTCTACTGCAAAGGATTCCGACTTCACCAGAAAGAACTACACAAGTATGTGTGCCAACTAAAACTTCTTCAGCACGGCTTGATTCAGGAGGCTCACGTAGTGGGTGCTATTGGTGATAACGAGCTGGCCATCGAGCTCGGCGACTTCTCTGAATTGGAAAGTGAAGCTGAGGAGGCGGGCGCCCCCAAGTCGACCGATAACGTAACGCGCGCCAGAGACAAGTACGTCGACGAGTGTCTTAGCGGTATTAAGATCAAGAGAGGCGAAACAAAGAGAGGAAAACACGAGGGATCGAGCGAAATGCGTCGTGAGATTATTAAGGAGTTTCTGGCAGAAATCACCAAGCGCAGAGTTTGCGCTGGTTGTGGTGGTATTTCACCCTCCTACCGCAAGGATCGATTTGTCAAAGTCTTTGAGAGATCCCTCTCTAATAAGGATAAGGCCAAGATGGCTCAGAAGAATTTCAAGCAGGCCGATGCCATGGCCAGGGTCCACCAAGATGCGACCAAACAGAAGCCCGATGGATACTCTACCGATGAGGGCGTTGCAGATGTGGCTTCTCCTGCTCGTGAGACTTCCCGCATCAATGGAAATGTCGCCCATCAGGACACGGAGATGGTAGACGCGGATACGGCTTCTACTTCTTCTTCTCCACAGCGGTATATCAGCGCCATGGAGGTTCGAGCTCGTCTCAACGAGTTGTTCACCAAGGAGCAAGACTTGGTTTCCCTCCTATACAATGCGAAGCCCCCGACCCGAAGCTCTACCAAAGTCACGCCCGATATGTTCTTTTTGACAACCATCTTAGTTCCTCCCAACCGCTACCGCCCCGAGGCTCGAACAGGCGAGTCCGAGATTTCTGAAGCCCAGCAAAATTCTCTTTACAAAAACATTCTTAGAGGCTGTGGGACGATCGGGCGTCTACACAGGGAGTTACAGGGGGAGAAAGCCGATGTCAACAGGATGCATCAGGCTTCAGCAGAGCTACAAGAGTCGGTCAACGCGCTCATTGATAAGAATAAAAACCCGGTCCAAGGTGCTGCAGCGAAGCGCAACGAGGATGGCATCAAGCAGAAGCTCGAGAAGAAGGAAGGTCTCTTCCGAAAGAACATGATGGGTAAGCGTGTTAATTACGCCGCTCGAAGTGTCATCTCACCCGATCCCAATATCGAGACCAACGAAATCGGTGTGCCACCTGTCTTTGCGAAGAAGTTGACATATCCCGAGCCAGTGACCAGTCACAACTTCAGAGACATGCAACGAGCTGTCATCAACGGTGTCGACAAATGGCCTGGCGCTTTTGCTATCGAAAATGAGAATGGCCAGATCGTCAACCTTCGCAACAAATCGGTTGACGACCGTGTGTCTCTTGCAAACCAGCTACTGGCTCCCACGAGCAGTAATGCTGCTAGGACCCGGAACAAGAAGGTCTACCGCCATCTGACCAATGGCGATGTGGTTCTGATGAACCGGCAGCCAACACTTCACAAGCCGTCTATCATGGGACATCGAGTTCGAGTTCTTCCTGGCGAGAAGACGATTCGAATGCACTACGCCAACTGTAACACATACAACGCTGATTTCGATGGTGATGAGATGAACATGCATTTCCCGCAGAACGAAGTTGCCCGCGCTGAAGCCCTCCAGATTGCCGACACTGATCACCAATATCTTTCTGGTACTGCGGGAAAACCTCTCCGAGGTCTCATTCAGGATCATATCTCAGTATCCGTTGCTCTCTGTAACCGCGACACATTCTTCACCAAAGGCGACTATCAACAACTGGTTTACAACGCATTGCGGCCCGAGAGCGGCCACATTGTTGGCGAGAGAATCGAACTTGTTGCCCCTGCAGTGATCCGACCTGTAGCTCGATGGACTGGCAAGCAGGTCATCACCACCATCTTGAAGAACATGCAGCCTCCCAACTGCGGCGGGCTTTCCTTGAAAGCGGAAACACAAATCAAAGCCAGTCAGTGGGGTGTTAATTCTGAAGAAGGAACTGTTGTTTTTCAGGATGGCGAATTCATCACCGGTATTATGGATAAGTCACAGATTGGTCCCAGCTCTGGAGGTGTAATCCACGCTGTTCATGAGATTTATGGCCCGGCTGTCGCGGGTAAGCTCTTGAGTAGTCTCGGTAGATTGCTCACCCGATATCTCAACATGAGGGCCTTCTCGTGTGGTATGGATGATCTGAGACTTACACCTGAGGGAGAGCAAGCACGGCGAGAAGCGCTTGTGCCTGCTGATTCAGTGGGTCTCAAAGTTGCATCTTCCTACGTTTCCCTCGAGCAGGACCCAGGTCCCAGAGATCCTCTGCTATTGGAGCGCCTGGAAGAGGTACTTCGCGATGACAGCAAACAAGAAGGTCTGGATCTTCTGATGAAGGAAGGGCTTAGTAAGATCACGGACAAGATCCAGACAGCTACCATGCCTGTTGGTCTCGCGAAGGCTTTCCCCTTCAATCAGATGCAAGCCATGACAACATCCGGTGCCAAGGGATCCAGAGTGAATGCTTCACTGATTTCTTGTAACCTTGGTCAGCAAGTTTTGGAAGGTCGGCGTGTTCCTATCATGGTCAGCGGCAAGTCGTTGCCATGCTTTAACCCATTCGAGACTCATGCTCGAGCTGGCGGTTATATCGTGCAGCGCTTCCTTACAGGTATCCGGCCTCAAGAGTACTATTTTCATCACATGGCTGGTCGAGAAGGACTGATCGATACTGCTGTCAAGACGTCCCGCTCCGGTTACCTGCAGCGATGTGTTATCAAGGGTATGGAGGGTCTGACGGTCGCGTACGATACTACCGTGCGAGATGCAGATGGCTCCATGATCCAGTTCCTATATGGCGAGGATGGTCTCGATGTTTCTAAGCAGAAGTATTTGACCGATTTCAGCTTCATCCTGGAGAACGTCACGTCAGAGGCTTCACAGCTCCGTTACGACCCCAGCGTTGGCGACCGCCTGGCAATGCACCGCGATTCGATCACCAAATATATGAAGAAGGCTCTCAAGCACACCAACATTAAAGATCCCAAGGCTCAGGATCCGATCTCAGGTCTCTTCAATCCCGCCACGACTGCGTTCGCCACGTCTGAGAACTTCTACAAGGCTATGACTTCATACATCAAGGAGAATAAGGATGGCCTTGTTCGAGATAAATCGTATAAGAACAAGCTTGCGCTTTCCCGTGTGAGCCTCAACAAGAAGAATGCGGAGATGCTGTTCGCGATGAAATACTTGCGGTCTCTTGTGGAGCCTGGAGAAGCTGTCGGTATTGTAGCGGGTCAGTCTGTTGGTGAGCCTTCGACGCAAATGACACTGAACACCTTCCATTTGGCTGGTCACTCTGCCAAGAACGTCACGCTGGGTATCCCTCGACTGCGTGAGATTCTTATGACAGCCAGCGACAAGATCTCCACCCCTGCCATGTCTATTTACCCAATCGAGGAGATGTCTGTAGAAGATGCAGAGATCTTCGCCAAGTCTATCTCAGTGTTGCCTCTTGGCTTCATACTCGATAGCATCAACGTTGAAGAGAAGGTCGGTCAAGGCAAGATTTACGGATCGGCCAAGATTTACAAGGTCGATATACAGTTCTTCGACTCGCAGGAGTACACCAAGACATACGCCATCAATATCTCGGATGTTGTCGAAGCTGTTGAAAGGAAGCTCCTCCACCGGCTGGTGACTCTTGTGAAGAAGGACATCAGGAAGCGAATGACTATGTCTACAATGGCCACTCCCGACGTTGGCGCCAAGGCTGGTGTTGTGGAGACGGCTGCTCCCAATGCCGAAGCTGCCGGCAATTTCGAAGATGATGAGGATGGTGAGGATGGTGATGACGACGCGACAAATGCCAAGCAGCGAGCCAAACGAAGTGAGGCCGTGTCATACGGACCCAACGATGATGACGATGATGCCGTGCAGCAGGAAATGGAGCGAGATGCCGGCGACGATGATGCTGAGGAGGATGAAGGCTTCGGTGGCAGCCCCCGGCAGGCGGAAGATGACGGGGACGGCGAAGATGTCGACTGGTCCGCAAAGGCACGAACCAACCGGGTCCTGGAACAATACGCCGAGGTTACGGACTTCTCCTTCGACGAGAAGACAGGAGCCAGCTGCAGCTTCACACTGGAGTATGATTCAACTATTCCCAAAGTCCTCATGCTCAACCTCGTTCAGGATGCTGTGAAGAAGACGGTGATCCAGGAGATTTCTGGCGTCGGTGCCTGCACCCTTGTCGAGGAGAAGGACACAAAGGTCATCCATACTGCTGGTGTGAACCTACAGGCAATGCAACGATACAGCGATTTCATTGACCCCAACCGCATCCAGACCAACGACATCGCTGCCGTACTGGCCGTGTACGGTGTCGAGGCAGCTCGCCAAAACATCGTGCAAGAACTTGCCGGCGTCTTCGGATCTCACGGCATCAAGGTGGACAACCGCCACCTGAACCTGATCGGAGACCACATGACGAGGAATGGTGGGTTTACACCTTTTAACCGAATGGGTCTGAAGGGTAACGTCAGTCCCTTCACCAAGATGAGTTTCGAGACGACGCTCGCATTCCTCAAGGACGCTGTGCTGGATGGTGATTGGGACGATCTGTCTACGCCCAGTGGTCGGCTGGTGATGGGTAGACTTGGCAAGGTTGGCACAGGTGGCTTCGATGTTTTGGCGCAACTTCCTACATATCATGTTGATTCTTTGGCGTAATTCGGACTGTAATAAAAAGAGTAGATATCTGCATTCAATTTGATCGATCATATAATACTTGTTCGCATAAGCCGTCGAATCCCTCGCATCCGTCAAGAGAGTAAATGGTGCCATGGACCCAGCCTCGAAAGACTCGATCGGGTTTGACAATTGCACAAGGATGAATGAATTAGAGAGCAAATGACTGGGCACATGCGATTATTTCCACTAGCTTGTGGCGATGAGTCACTTAGCAAGTATCGTGACGGTTTAGAAATATGATGAATGTCAGGCTCCTTTCAAAGCTGATTATTGGGCATAATACCACTTCACAATAAGGCGGGCAACGGGAGCAAGTACCATTGACATGAAGCCAGTCGACATCAGTCGCGTGTTTACGATCGGACGCGCCATGTTATTCACGTTTCGAGTCGAGAACGCGACGGTGCGCGATGGCGATATAACTACATTGAGTCTACCCTTGGCAAGACACACGAGGGACGAGAAGTTTTTATCAAAGACCGGTAGTCGATTGTGTAAGGCAGCTAATTGGCTTACCATTTAATATACATCCCAACTGTAGAAAGCATGTTCCTCGTGAACGCCTTGATTATCCCCTAACCGTGATATCCCTCGTGTCAAAGCAAAAAGTCGTGATCCTCCCATCTACCCATGTGTAAGGTCGCTTAGTTGCGCTCGCCTCGGAGACGGCGAGCGAGCTGGATGTCCTTGGACTGGATGGTGACACGCTTGGCGTGGATGGCGCAGAGGTTGGTGTCCTCGAAGAGTGAGACGAGGTAAGACTCGACGGACTCCTGGAGAGCACCAATGGCAGAAGACTGGAAACGGAGATCAGACTTGAAGTCTTGAGCAATCTCACGGACCTGTTTGTCGAATGTTAGCATGTGTCAAGCTGTGATCGATGTAGTGGGTGACGCTTACTAGACGCTGAAAGGGGAGCTTTCGGATGAGGAGCTCAGTCGACTTCTGGTATCGTCGAATCTCGCGGAGAGCGACGGTACCGGGCTTGTAGCGGTGGGGCTTCTTGACACCTCCGGTGGAGGGGGCGGACTTGCGGGCTGTTGGTGATGAGGTTAGTAATGATGCTTTTGATGGACCAAGACACGTGTCGCGTTGCGTCGAAGTCGCGGTGAGGAGTGAGGATGACTTACCAGCCTTGGAAGCGAGCTGCTTGCGAGGGGCCTTGCCACCAGTGGACTTGCGGGCGGTCTGCTTAGTGCGAGCCATTGCTGAAGATTGATGTGGAGATGGAAGAGTTGAAGAGTATGTTGTTGATTGATGGTAGTTGTTGATGGATGATTGAGGGGGTGGGAGGCTGAAGTGGGTGTGTGATGCAGAAGGAAAAGTCGAGAGAGGGAGCAGGCGGGGGGGATTGCTTTATACCTGAGTGTGCGGGTGGCGGCTGATCTGAGTGTAGTGGACCGTGCGCGCTGATTGGAGTGTGTTGATTGCAATCACCCACCGAAAATGTAAAAATGGGGCCCTGGCGAAAAATGCACCACTGACTGTACAAAAAAAGCTGCACGCGTGCTGATTTTCTATTGGCTCCAATATTCACTTTTATCTCGTCTACAGAGTACACGCGTAAGGTACTGACTGTAGCGCCCCACGCACGCACGCTCGCTTGTCAAAGTCACCCACCCGTTGGAATCTGATCTCTATTTTGCCAGGCAGCCAATGGCGATTTTGCTGTCCGAGGCCATGAATTTCTGTCCAGGCGCCCGATTATTCCGATAATTGATTGACTGAGGCGAAACTCGACCCGGGAATTAGGTACGTAGCCACAGTCAGTCAGTCCACTCTGGAGAACATGCCGCTAGTATCTCTTTTCCCGTTACAAATTTTGTATGAGTCTACGCGTATTATGCTATGCCTTGTGTGATGTTGGATGTGATGACTGTTTTTGGTCTTTGTAGTCTGCTCTATTGTAGTGCTTGTTGGTCAGTCTTTGATTGGCTGCAACTTTGTGTGTTTTCAGTTGCTTGGACTGTGGATGATACTATTCTGGTAAGTGTACAATACAAAGAGCAATGATTGATGTTATCCCCTCTTAATACTTTGCTGCCCTATTTTGTGCACCAATTGTTTGGTTATTTCAATTTTGTGTTGATGTCTGTGTATCGAAATGGGCATTTTAAGTTGTTGGATATATTCATTCAATGACAGAGTTAACCATGTACGACAGAATAGTAAACTCAACGCAACAGTAACGGAATTCGCCACAGTTGATAGGCAATGAGTCACAACAGCCCAGAGTTCATGCCGTAGAGCCTACAATAGTATTTCAACAGATTTAACGCTCTCCAGTTTGCCCATGTTATACACATGGACCAAGGAACATCTTGTGGTTAAAAACTACCCTACAACAAGACTTTACGCGGATGGGACAACATTGCATCCAATTCCGTGAGTGGGCGGCTGGCTCACGTTCAATTGGCCAGGGTGCGTGTTATGCTGCTGAGTGCCGGAAGCTGAGAGAGAGAGCCTGGGACCGACCCCGCTTTCGATTTCAAAAATCAACGCAAGCCGAATTTTTAATTCGTCAGCTTAAAAGCTCGCGTCACTAGGCACCTCTGCTCCCAGATCGCGTCGCCCGGCAGGGATCAGGATCACACAGTGGGTCCAGCCAACTGATCCCGATTCTGGCCCACTCGTACTTAAGCTCTCCCATTCCCGCTGTTCATTGCTGTATCTCATACTCAAACACTTTCATCCCCCAACATCTCTCTACATCTACTGCTCATCCCCATACACTACGAGTGTATACACATACCACACACCAAACAACCAACTCTCTATCACAATGACTGGACGTAAGTAACAACCCGCCCCTGAATCCGCATCCTCCATACTTGCTCGACCACAATCGACGCCTTGCGGACGCGCCTCTCGCGATTCCTCCCTAAGCTTACAACCATCTTCACAGGCGGCAAGGGCGGCAAGGGTCTAGGCAAGGGCGGTGCCAAGCGTCACCGAAAGATCTTGCGAGACAACATTCAGGGTATCACCAAGCCCGCTATCCGACGTCTCGCTCGCCGAGGTGGTGTCAAGCGTATTTCTGCCAGTAAGTTGCTCACCACATGAGACCTACATGAGTGTGACTGTAACACAATACAGTGATCTACGAGGAGACCCGCGGTGTCCTGAAGACCTTCCTCGAGGGTGTCATTCGTGACGCCGTCACATACACCGAGCACGCCAAGCGCAAGACGGTCACATCTCTCGATGTTGTATACGCCCTGAAGCGTCAAGGCCGCACCCTTTACGGTTTTGGTGGTTGAGTGCGCTCTGTTTTACATGCTGTTACGAATATTTGTGGTCGACTGCTTGCGGCGCAGGACCACGTAGGGTGTTTCATGACGACAAATGGGTCCGGTCTTGTTTTTGGGTGTTCTGTATCATAGGGAAACGGGGGGATAACATTCGGGGGGTAATCGAACACGCCCTCGAGGCGATCTTGATCATCACATAGTGCCAGTTCCTTGAGTCGTTGTGAACATCTTGCTGTACTCTTCTTGTAAGGCGTTTGTGAACGTGGACAATGCCCGTGCGCTCATTTGGTTGCGTGATTACCTCCGCGTTTAGACTGTCGCGTGCTGTGTGTGTAATGATTGTGCTGTGTTGTTAACGCGAGTTGAGGCACGTTGGCGGGCAGTGTCCTTAACAATGCTTCCATGAACGCGTCTGATTTACCTCGTGTTCGGTATATTTGAACGACTTTTCATGAAGTCCTGTCCATCTTTATACACCGAATATCGTCAGCACGTAAGCTGTGCAGCTTTTAGCTTACACTGAGTTGATGAGTATATTGTCATAGAGCTTCGTAGGATATATTTGCATCGAAGGATACGGTAACGGTCGCGAGATTTGGCATGGCATCGACGTGCATGTTTCTCAATGCTCGCGTTCTGGAAAAGGGTTGCACGCCTCTCATATTGTATGTATCCTTGCCTCCCTCTCATGATATGACGTCTGGCTTCGCTGTAAGGCGCACGTTAAACATCTCAGCACATATCCGTATCAGCCCAAGATGAAATCTCTATTGAAATAAATAAATAAATAAAATGATTACACTGTTGGCCTCAATGTCAATGTATTAATTCACTCGCAACACAGACTGCCCAGACTGCCGACGTCTCAGCCTACCCTGAAGACCGATTATAAACCGAGTATCAGGTTGGAGACAGCTGATAACATCTCGTATTTGTTGGGGCCGGTTGAGATAACACGAACGCGGCAGGCATTGGCGACTGAACAAATGCGGTTCTGGAACAGTCTATATCTCGCCTTGTGATCAGTACCTATCCCGAACCTTGCTTTATAACTGCCGTTGGATTGAAACTCATCTTGGATATTGGCCGAGAGGTAACGTATTGGAAACTCGTAAATAGGTGTTGGGGTACATACTAAGCAAGGGCAAACAGATCCAGTCCAGGCACGCATGTCACCCAATAGATCAATATTCGGATGCATCTCATGCTCTTGTCAATCGGTCGAAGGTATCGGATTACGGAGCCTACGGGTGGTGAGAACAAAGGATCGTCGGGCCTGGACCACGTGGATTGCTTGCTAAAATTAGAGGCCGCCGCAGACACAGACGTGGAGTGGAATTTACATTGTTTGGCCCATGTCCACTACCTACGGATGAACAGGCAGCAGAAAAAAGACCGTCGGCATTGATCAACAATATATTACTCAACCTTGAAGGTGGCTGAATGATGACGGGGATTACAAATGGCTCCGAAAAGTTGCAGTTGGACACAATCGGATTACTCTGGAAACCCGAGAGCGACGGAGATAATGAATAAATGGCCATGGCCAAATCAGTAGCCCAACTCTCGGCAATGGGGTTTGTCATGAAGCTACCTTATCTACGGAGTACCTAGGTGTGCATACAGAACATGCAATACCCCACGCACGGACAAGCCGAACGGTGGAAGCTGGATATCAATGCTGAGATCTAACTGTGAGGACAACAAATTGATTGATTGATGATGCCATCGACTCCTGCCACTCGGTCAGATGGATTTCGGCGCCTCGGTAACAATAACACATTAGCTTTTTTCCCTCTCAGGTAGAATAGACTCTGTTTTCATCTTATCTAATATAAACTCTCAATAAGGGCACTCATTCCCGCACAACCGGTTATGCGTTTAAGGTCACGTGCTATCCGCATAACCGGTTATGTGGATAAGGCTATATAAGCTTCTTCAGTCAAATC
>VYWZ01002863.1:0-17672 GCA_008711595.1 Fusarium xyrophilum
TAAGTTCTATCTAACATTAAATAAATATATATATATACTTAGGGGATCTAGGCTGATCAGTGAGGTTCATCGCTGGGCCAGTGGTGATCTCATTAGATCAGTACTGATCGTCTCCAGCGGGCAGTGCGCGGATTGGTAAAAAAATGTAGGGTACACGTGACGGGTCGTAACAAGTATTCTAATAAGAATTAAGTTTAATAAGTCTTTTTCTTTCTAATAGCCTTAACCTAGTAAGAACTAATAAATAGGATCTAGGTATTCTAATAATAGCTATAAGCATATTAACTATAAAGTCTCTAGCTAGATTGAAATCTTAATAAACTTAATTAATAAAGTTATCTTGAGGCTACAGTATCTTGAATAACTTTAATTAAGATAAATATATTACTTAATTAGCTAAAAAGCTATAAAAAGCTTAATTAATAAAGTCTATAACTCCCTTATAACTTTAACCTTTTTTAATCTATCTATCTTTAAAGATACTTATCTTAATAATTATAAAATCATTAAAAAACTAACTAAGCCTTTATTAGATATGAGTTCTCTATCCTATATTACCGGTAGAGGTCATTTAATAACGCCAACAGCCTATCCCTGATAGTCAGCATGATGATTAACTGATCGATAGTTTATAGTAATTATAATAGTTTTAATAATAGGGCTAATAAAGCAAGTTTCTTAAGAAAAATAAGTAATAATAATATAAAGTAAATACTATTATATTATTCTTATTATATAAGACCTTATTAGCTTTACCTTATACATTGGCTATAGAGATATTTAACTTTTCAATGTAGATATTATGCAGCCTCAGATAGACTACGATCGTCTCCTCCGTCGCCTGGTGGTGGAAAATATCACCTCGCCCACGCCGCTTGACTTGACTGCCTCCCTTCCACCAACGATAACGGTCTAATCCTGGTTCATAAGTAGTCTTCGGCACCGACGCTTTTCTTCAGTATGCATTGCTCATCCATCCCGTCTTCTCTGTCTCCATCTCCCCAAGCCTCGTTCGCTTTGTTTTGACTCCAGTTCTCATAAGGTATCCATCGGGGACAATCCACTGCCATTGTCCGTCAGCTCCATCGGGTATCGTCAGGGATCGAATCCCGCCTATTGTACAGAGTACAGTACGTCCCTTTTTTCGCTTCGGACCATCTGAGTCGGCTCAAACACCATCCCATCGGTCAAATATTCATCGCTTGGCACTCGCTAGCGACTTTACATACATACTCTGGGTCTTGGCCTAGTCTTAGTCTTTGCATCACTTCCCTCATCAACCTCCGTCCGTCCCTCCCATCATGCTATTACTGCCTTGCCTGCACTGCGCCTTATATTCTAGCCCCGGGACATATAATTCTTGCTCTGATTAGTTGCCTTCATTCATAGGTGAGCAAGTACCCCCGAAAACTCCAAATAGTCCTACCATCCTTTTTACCTTCCTCTTTCTCTTCCCTCATCAAACCTCAAACTTTACCCCATACTCGGGAAATCATCCCCACAACAAAGGGTCCGCACTCGCTTCTTTAACCTTCTACAACTACTTACCATTATCGACCATCATAGAGAGCCAACTTTTTGTGACTCAGTTCTAATAATTCACATAGAATTTCCTAATGCTTTGTCTGAGCAGACCTGGAATTTGAGCTACAACAGCAACTCGAAGCACGAACCGCCGCTACTCCACCATTTAATTCCCAAATCCTCATCGCGCCAACGTCGAACGTTGCGCCGCTTACGAGAAACTCACCGAGAATTGATAACGAGCTTGACCAAGTGCCGAAAATCAATCATCGAACCTCCTGTCAAGAGAGACATCCTCCAGCGCATTCAAGGCGCCTGCTTGGGACGGCAGTGCATTCAGTGGAGAGAAGGATACTGCGAATAGCTCCAGCGCAAAGCTGTAATAGAGACGGAACTCGAGGTGGAACGTTTCTGCTGCACCGACAAAAAAAGGAGGGGGAAAAGAAAAAGAGAAACCAGAACAAAATGGCCGCCGTACAATCGATATTAGCGGAAACCCTTCCTGGACCGACGCCCTCTATTGCCTTAAATGGCGCCACCGAACCAACCACTATGCAGATCGACCGGTCGAGTTCGAGTCCGGTAATGGTCAACGAGAGCACGTTTGGAAGCACACCGGCAAAGGGAGACTCTAGAATCGTCGTGATTGTGTATGGACCAGGCCAAGAACACATAGTCTCGGTCTTCGCAGAGGTGCTGGGTACACCATGCAGAACACGGAATGGGTTCGAGGAGGTCTCGTCGGAGGATTCTGGTTTCGTCGTAGGAGTTGCAGCAAATGAAGCGAAGTCAAACGTTGCTGCACGCAATCGCAATCTCGTTGTTGCAATAAATACTCACTGTGTGAATCTAGGGATGCCTCCTGACACCCAACTTTCCACCCACTGCGACTACGAATTCCTCTATACCGAATCCCCGTTCTTCCGTCGTGACCTGGCTAGATTCATCTCATTTACTTTGCGTCAGATCAACTACCATGAAGCTCTCATGGCAAAGCCGAGAACCTATTTCATCTCCACCACCTTCCCGGATGTCCACGCCGCTCTGCCTAATATCGATATCTTAACTGTTGGCGCTGATGCGGTTGAGATCAGAGTTGATTTACTTAGAGAACCACTTGGCGATGGCAGCTATTCCGAAGTCCCCAGTCTCAGCTATGTTGGAGAACAGGTCATGCTCCTCCGCCAGCGGACAGAGCTTCCCATTATCTTCACAACACGGTGTGTAAGAGAGAATGGAAGGTTCCCCATGGACAAAGCCGAACTGTACTACGAATACCTCTACCGTGCGATTCAGTGGGGTGTGGAATACATCGATGTAGAACTTTGGCTTCCAGAAGAGATCCGCAAGAAGCTCCATGAGCAGCGAGGAAACTCTCGCATCATGTCGGCGTTCCACGACTTTTCAGGCAATTTCAGATGGCCATCGACGTATGCTCAGGAGGTGTTTCAAAGATCTATCCCCTACGCCGATATTATCAAAATGATTGCTATAATCAACGAACACAGCGAGAACTTCGAGCTAGAGTATTTCCGTTCCAAGATGCGTGCCGAGTACCCCAATGCGCCACCCTTCTCCGCCGTCAACATGGGCGAAGTCGGTCAGTTCTCAAGGACTCTGAACCCTGTCTTCACACCTATTACCCACCCACTTCTTCCTCTCATCGCTGCTCCCGGGCAATTGAGCGCTGCCGAGATTAATGCTGCTTTATCACTTCTGGGTCAACTACCAAGAAAGCGCATCTATGGCATCAACAGCTCGTCGTCTCGAAACGCCACACCGCAGGCTCCCTTCTATGAAAAGTGTATAAACGAATTAGGTCTTCCGCATCAATTTGCAGTTGTCGAAAGGCATCCAAACAGCCCAAGGAGCTTGGAGACATGGTGTAATCAGAAACATTTCGGAGGCGCTTATCTCAACCCGGGTCTACCACATAATGCATTGACAAAGATTAGCCCATTCTTCGCTGGGCTGAACGGTGGCAATGGGCCAATCTTGACGGAGGCGGCTCGTGTTATCGGAGTTGTCGACACCATCGTGGTCCAGTCAGGTACCTCATCCAGATCGTCGTCTCCGGGCTCAATGCCATCGAGCCCACGACAACGACAGAACGACACGGTTGATCTCAGCAGTCAGTCTGGTCTAGGCTCGTCGACGTCTCTTGTATTCGATAATGCTGGATGGAAGGGTATTCTCAGCACACTTACAAGAGACCTGGCACCATCCGCGTACTTTGGCCGCTCGGCCGTTGTCATGGCGTCTTCTTCAGATGATGCAGCTCCTGTGTTCTTCGCCATGAGAGCTCTCAAGATCTCCAAGATCTATACTGTTGGCTTCCGCACACCTAGTAATCTTGTTCGAAATGCGCCTCCCATCGAACCGTTTATCAGCCTCGAAAGTCTGCAACGCGCACGCTCAGTAGAAGACGATAGTGCGCCTTTTGTCATCGTGTCAGCTCTTGGTTCGGAAAAGAGTCATCTAGTTGGTATGTTGCTACGAGCCTTTGGAGGAGTCGGACCCAAGGGAGCAACCAACACGAAGAAGGTCTTTCTTGACCTGGCAGACGGCGCTGTCAGGAAGAGTTCTGACCCGGGGCTCATCGCTGAGAAGAACGGATTCGCTGCCTATGGAGCGGACGATGTCGCAGCATTTACAACGGTTGAAAGCTTGAGGTTACTCGTTGGGCAAAACGTGCCCTATAGCTTTGTTAGACTGGCGAGCGGAAGTCATCGCTACGGCGTTTGAAAGGAGTCGGGCAAGACCTGCCAAAAAGATTACGTCAATCACCGACAACAGGCAGCCCGCCTGTTCGCCACAAAGGAGAACAGTGGCCATACCTGCTAGGTTGATCTGCTATCGGGTTCAATCGACTCTGGGACATTGGAGACAGAACAGGGTGGATGTCCGAAGCGCCGCAGGCTAGGCGCTTGAAGCCAGAAGATATCCACGAGGCTTCCGCTACAAAGGGCCAAGCCGGGTAACAAGCAAGGAACTGTCCCAGTTATATGCGCGCCAAAGGTCCCTGACGCCAAGCGCCGACTGCCATCGAGACCGCTTGGGAGCTCTACTTTGACTGTCTGCCAGCGAAGAGATTCTTGGCCAGATCAGACTTATCGCAGTCTGGCTTCCGGCCATAGAGGTGTTCGAGATGAGGCGCTCTAGCCGGCTGTCATGCGTGAGAGGAGGTCGCAGAGTTGCATCTTGGATGGATGCCGATCTGGCGGCAGACAACCCCTGCTAAGCCACGTACAGGGGACCCCATAGAGTGGGCTCTTATTGTAACGGCGTCGGCGTGAACCGTCACCACCAATCCTAGGACCGCCGACCTCCACAGATATGAGCGCGGAGGTTCAACTTTTTTTGTTATGAACCTTCCCGATCTGTTACGTTTATTTATTTTTTATAAACTACCTACCTATGGGCTATAACGATCTAAGTATAGACCTGCCCATGCAAGATTGACTACGATATGAGGATAGAGGATGTATACGAGAACCAGTGGGTTGGAAATCACCTATATGTCAGTCAAATATTACATAGACGCTTCTGGCAAATACCACCGAAGCTCAAGATGATGGCGAGATTTGAAAACACTTTGCTCCACTATTTGATGTTATTTACTTTTTGTGTACTCATTCAAAGTTTTAGAAAGTCTGAGGATCCTCGTCACCCTGCTGACCATCTTCTTGGCAGGTTGTGCCCATCTGAGAACGAGGCCATTATCTGGTTCGACTAAGGCTCAACTATGTTTTGCATATGAGCCACCATCATTTCTCACAGACTTTTGGCTGCAAGACTTGTACGCCGTAGCCCCGCAAGGTTTCCGTGAGCCCTCATGGCCCTTGCCAAATGCCTCATCTGTCATTTGCAGGCATCTGCTCAGGCTCCGAGTGAGATGGGTTTAGACGCTGTGTGAGATTCAGGGGCGCTTGGTTGGGGTTGCTTTACCCTGGTCCATGTCGGTGGCTATTTGCCTCATTGCAAGTGTCGGTATCTGTATCTGTATATGTATACCAGAGACCCCGCAGAATTTTCCATGTTTGGCTCTGTTCAAGATATTGGCGGTAAAGAGCGGTTATGGCCCTGTTGAAGAGGGAGAGAGAAAAAGTAATGCTGTAGCCGAGTCTAGGATTGCCCATAGGAGACAATGCATGGTGAGATAAGAGGGGCTATCCTGGGAATATTATATCGTCTCATACGGATACTCGAGATAAGGAGCAAGTTTCTCAATGAACTGAGTTCGGATAATATGCATGTTTTATCCGGCAGTTCTATTCTGTATGAATGAACCTTGGCTTGACTTCCCTGATGAATGGAAACCATTTCGTCTCAAGTGTCAATGCCGGCCATATTCTGCAAGATGAATATGTATTGTTGGATAAACACGGGAACAAAACAAACTCGTGAGAAACTAAGAGCTACCCGTTTCGGGGAGGGGGATCTTGCGTCTCTTGAACAACGATCAGGGACCCGTACATGTCAAATCGGAAAACTCTGGCATGGTCCCCTCTAACGGCAAGAAATAGGAGGCGTGAACGAAGGTGAAAAGAATGATGTATGTACTGTGTGTATATGTATGCATACTGGAGACTGATTGAGACGAGACGAGATGAACGAAACAACACCATGTTGTTCTCCCTATCAAGGCCCAGTAAGTTCAGATGATAAGAGGACCTCTGCAGATGCCTCGGCAAGGGGAAAAAAAAGTGCGTAGTGTCACTTCACGCGTGGCCATCACTGGTTTGTTTGCCACAGACAGCCTGACCCCTGGTTTGAGCCAAGCTGCAGCCATCTTCGAATAAGGAAACATGCTAATGCTAATGCTGCAGCGAGAAGCATCTAGACTGCAAACCCACCCACATGGGGCTCGTAGAGAGACAAACCCCGCCACGAGGCTCGCGACACGCCTTTGTAGTAAATCAAGATTGAAGTGTATCAGGTAGAGTCTACTTGGGCTTCGAGGGCCGTCTTTCCAGATGATCTGAACGGAAGCCGGTGACTGGATTAACAATCTAAGTCATCAAGGCCATTCCAGGGGCGGGTGGGGATGTGATAGAGACGATACAGTGCATACAAGTATGTATGGAGTGACAATCAAGCGCCCATGAATAAAATGTCCCCGGTGAGCATCGTCGTAACTGCTGGTTCCTTGGCGAGCGATAAGTCTGTATATTCACTGTGCACTTTTATAATCATCTGACGACAGATCACCGTGACCAAGGCTCAAGCCATCCAGGGCCAGCAACAAGTTACAGAAATCTCGTGATGGCCAACCTTCTACAGCACAGAATTGGTCGACTAATATACATACAGAATGGTCAGTGTCAGTTGATCTTAGCTCGAGTACTTAGTCGTGTATGGATATCGTGAGCGTGTACACCTCGAATGCTATGGTAGTGGACTCACTGATACGTGTGGAGGCCCGATGCCTGACGACGACTGCCAGTATCGCTTAGCTACCATGGAGGACTATTCTCTTGGAATTCGAGTCGTGCGAAAACAACGATTGCAGTTCTAATTGCTGTGCTCAATAATCCTGACAATGGCAGCTGAATTCTGAATCCAAGCGAACTGGAGAACATCCACCCCTAGGTGGAGAATAAAGCCACCGTGAGTTTGTATCCTATGTTTGTCCTGGACCTACCTAGCTGTACTGCTATCGAGCGTGCAGGACTGGGTAAGAATTGCAAGTGCTGATCATGAGTTACTGAGAGCTGCAGTGTCGAAAAGACGACTGAGCAGCAGAGAGCGCTCAACTCGTCTTCGCAGAGAATAGGGTGAATATGGATGCACTGATCAGTTGTACACCACAACTATTCGCTATCCGAGTTCAAGATTGTGACCCATCTCATGTTGCCGATAGCAGCGTATCCTCGTGAGCCAAGATCTTGGACAACTCTTGCATGAGTTGCCGTGGGGCACATGGCAGGTCCCAAGAATGATGTCCATCACAGACGTTTATCATTGACTGGTTATAATTTGGTTCCCTGTAACAAGTATGTGGATATGAAGATATGCAAGTGCCCCTGACTGTTGGCGCTCTCTGCGTTGCCCACTCTCACCTCTATCCCGACAGAAGAAACTGCACTAGTGCAAAGTCCATAGTTGAGTCTGTAGCAAGCAGAGCATATGTTTTCGGGTGAGGCCCAGCAGAAACCCAGCAATCCACCAAGAAGTGGTCAAGTTCACGTCATTTGTTTGTGAAAGTGAAGACGATGATCTCGAGCAAGCCACATCCAAATACGCGACTTGTTTCATATTTAGGTGAGCCACTCAGGCCGGCTATCCGTGTGCTAGTTAGCTCAGCAAAGACAGAGTCCTCAGGCTTAGGATTTGGGAGTGTGAGAATGGTTCGATACTTGGCTAACCTACTCCGTATACCGGCTATGAATGAGCACCTGGGGTAAAGTGGATGTACCTGGTAGAGATAGGAAAGGCCAGGGAGAGCTGGCACTGATACGCTTGCACACTGTCCTTCTAGAAAACCACCGTGCCAAGCTCTGGTCTAAACAGCCGTGGAGACTTCGCAAGCCGGGAACCTGTTGGGTTTAGCCTACTTATCAAGCTTCAATGCACTCGGCATTGACTATGTATGTACCGCACTTTCAAGCACTGGCCAGTCTTTAGTGTGAACATTGACGATTAGCACCGCGTCACAGTAGCAGAGCTCGAGGAGTTTGGACAGGGCGTCGAGGCGAGGTCTGGTGCGGCAGAGGCAAAGTCACCAGAAACCCATGCACAATTCCAGGGTCTCAAGCGGCCTCAAGGTCCAAATCGGGTAGACAGAGCCGACGTGCCATGAGAAGTGCAAAAAGCACGCACCACACGCCGATACTAGCCAGGCCTGCCAGGCTGCCAGGATATCAGTAGCCTCATGATGACTTGAAGCCTATGGCCTATGAAGCGGAAAGGAGAGACATAGGGGATCGAGATCAACAAGAAGGACAGTAGGAGACTAGATAGATATAGTCCTCCCCAATCTTTCAGTCCTGATCAACAAGATACAGAGGATGGTGAAGCGCCAGTTCTTTATTTAAGCCTTGTTCGTGGCTGGAGAAGATGCTGGTGTACCCCCCGCATATGCAGGTCCGATGCGTCCATGTCTTGTTTTTGCTTTTTTTTTTTGAAGATATAGTTGTGAGCTCCTATAACAGGGCCAGTACAGTATCGATCCCAAATTATGAGACTTAGCTTGGTTGATAAGTCAGCCCTGCTGATCAGTTCCAAGGGTGATCCGAGAAAGTGAGAAAAAACGAGAATGTACAGAGTAGCTCAACCGACCATTGACCCCCCCTAGTCGGTCGACATGTAGTCTCATCGTATTATAACTAACCAGTGCCGTAGAGCCCCTGAGACACAGGATAGCGGACTGGGCGTCAACGGAAATGACCCTGATAAACAAAAATAGCAGCCGCTAGATCCCACCAACTTGGGTAGAGCGTGGCGCTTAGGAAGTCTCATTAATTCTTAGTGCTCCGGCTAGTCTCTCGGCCGACTCTTGAAAGCTTGAGATCGTGCAGCTCCGAACTGTGGACACTGATTCTTATGGATAACTTCCGCTTGGTAATAATAGGTCGAGCCAGGAGCAACTACAAGGGGACGAAGAGACTTCTCCGGAGATATCCACACGTCCGGAGTTGCTGTCGCTGTGCGCCCTGGCCAGGGGAAGAAGGAAGATCATTTTGGAGATTCGAAATGGCCGTCTGAGGATACGATGTATGTCGTCGCCTGTCATTGAGGTGAGAGGGGAGGCCCAGAAGATGAAATAAGTCTGGACTAAGAGCATCAAGGTAGCAACCCGTACGGGAATGACGCACTGCGACTTAGAAGAGCCCGATACTGATAAGGATACCCTAGGATCCTTTCACTAATCGATGGCACCAACCAACAGCCATCGGTTAGTTGGGATGATACATAACTAGTTACCTAGGATGCAATGTCAACGAGCGGTCTGTAAGTCCTTCGCGGAAACGATAATTAGAGACAGAAGCCTGATGCTGTTCTCAGCTGTTTGATACCTAGTTTCGGCCATGTTTTCTACCAATTCAGAGAAGCGGGGCCAAATCCGGTGAACCTATTCTTGTCTGTGTTGTTTATGCGGAGCCTTCAGGCTTCAGTTGTATCTTTGAAACACTGTATGCAGGTGCCTGTATGCGATAAAACGTGATGCCGTTGGGTGGACGTCGTGCGATAGTTGCTTAGGACGTCGACCACGACAGCAAAAGCTTCCATGTTTGCGACAGAAACTCCTAGATCCTCGCTCTAGAGTTTCAGGCTCACCAAAAAAAGCACAAGCAGCTACTAACCTATCGCGATTGCACTGGTTGTCGTCCGTTCCAGTCGGTCCCCGCCGGCCACGAGTTTCCACTGTCAAGATAGGGTCCTCACAGCCCCAGTCAAGCCCCAAACAACGCTGCTCCCGCTATGCTTAAGCGAAGCGTCCGCTAATTCAGGTACCTTACGGGAGCCCTTCTCTACCTACCTCCCTTGGTAGGTGTCCGGTGCCTGTCTTCCATCACCTCCACTTCTGTTCATTCATGGCTGCCGCTGTCAGAGAAAGTCTGACAGACAGGAGCCCTATGTGACTGAAAGCACGCCGTGCAAATGGAAGGAAGCTTGGACAGCGCCACCAAATGACAGGCAGGAGCCAAGAGCTTGGACCATCTTCACCTCTTTCTAACTTGGGATGCTACCTTACAGGCTTACCTTACCTTACCTAGACAACTCACCAATCTAGCCCACATCAGAACACACCCGAAGTCATCTGGATCCAACCCATATCCTATCGCAAGTCTCGCTTCTCGCCCTGGGACCAGATGCTGTGCACCTACAGAGGAAGCGGTCAAAAGTTTTGTCTTACGCTAAAATCACTAGTGCCGCCTTAAGTGGGGAAGTACTTCTTAATTGACCTTTTTACACCTGATTACCCCTGCCTTCTAAGTACTCATTTCCTCCCTCTAGCTTAATGATTTTTTTTTAACATAATAAGGGATTCATTCAATCCACGCCTAGATCTTGGCCTGCGGCATCGCCAACCAAGCTGCCTCCCACCTGCGAATAGCTTCACTTTTACTTTAAGGCGCACCTTTTTTCGTGGTTTCCCTCTTTAAATACAGCCAGGCTGCTTCAATTGCGTTCAAATCAGGGCTATTTCCACACCAAAGAAGTCGCTGTACGCCGGCGAGGTCAAAAACCCGCTGCTGTGCGTGGTGGTTATGTGCCGGTGCCTTATCTTCCTGAACAACTGTGCCGGGTCTCTCTTCTTCATATAACTGTGCAAAAGGAAGCAATTTTGGAATCAGGATCTTCTGCTGATATCGCCACCAGTCAATACCTCCCTTTCTTTCCTTTCTCACGAGTTTTCCGTTCTTCTCATTCCACTGCCATTCAGGCTTCTTGCCCGGGAGATTTCTCAGACTTACTCTTCTTATCCCCGTTGTGAGTTCCCATTCCTCTTTCTTCTTCAGCTCAAGATCACGGTTGAGCTCCTCATGGATAAGTACGGAATCTGCTTTTTCCTTCTTAGTCTCTGGAACCCAGTAATAACAAGGACCTTTCCTATTGTAGGAAAAGGAGCCCCAAAACATGAACTCCATAGCCCCCTTCCAGCGCTCTTGAATACAGCTGCGGAGAAAGCGCTCATCCGCTCTTCGCCAAATACAATAGCTTCCTCGCCGATGCAAGAGAATGATAGAAGTTTCATCTGACCAAATCACTGACTTCTAGTCCTCTAGGGTCCAGTCATGGTAGGCAATATACCAAGCGAGACGATCAGCTTTCATCGACTTTATTAAGCCCGGTTTCCTCGTTGGCTTCGTCTTCCGAAATCCTGAAGAGACTAGCATCTGATAGACGGCTGATACAGAGATTTCTATTCCTGCTTCGCTGAGCTCGCCGGCGAGATCAGCACAGGTTTTTTCCCTTCCAAAGCAATCGCGCTGTACCTTACTGATAACAAGCTCTTTATTTTCCTCCGTTGCCTTCGTCGGCCGCCCTGATCGAGGACGATCTTTAAGATATTCGTCTTTAAGAATCAGTGGTCGCATATTAGGGTCAAACCCGTTATCAATCGCACGAGCATATATTCGATCAACCTGACGGATCGAAAGTCCTGAGATTTCCGCTACCTCAGGAGAAGTCTTGCCGCTGCACGGGGCCTTGAGGGAAACAACAAAAGCACAAGTCGCGATATCCGTATTTGGGGCCATAATCAAAGGATCTACTGAATCATCAGAAACTTGAAAAAATCACTCAACAGCTTATAGAGGGGTTACAGAAGGTCTATAGGTCAGGAAGCCTTATGCTGCCTTTTTTTGCTTTTTCTGACTTTACTAGGGTCCCTTGTCACGAGCCGGGGGGCGAGACAAAACTTTTGACCGCTTCCTCTGTACAGAGTACACTTGACGGGTATCTGGTCCTGGGCAGAATATAGACCCGTAGCTCTAGGTCGGTCCGGCACCGATAGACCTTGACCTCTGATCTTTGATCGCTGCCCCTGGTCAGCCTCGGCTTATCGATGAACCCGACAAACAGGAAGAAAACGACATCTTACCTCAACAAGAACATCCCGGAGTACCTTTAATCAAAATCAAGGATACTACTGATGACGGTCAAGCCGGAGAATGGGACGTCCAAAAGCTGCAGAACAGGATCTGTCAACTTGAAGCAGTTCCATAGCGACTGGTACATTGCTGCTCTGGCAGTTACAGAACTAAGTACATACGTACATAGTCGAGAGCCTACAGTAGGTATCGAAGATTATCAGAAAGACGTTCATAAACGCTGTCCACCTGGTCCCTGCCACTTTCGCTAACATGAGCCCGAGTTTCTGGTCATGGAACTTGGGACCCGCATGGCATGGCCTGGTGTCCCCTGGCATAAATGAAGACGTACGCACATATTGTATGTACTAGTCTAGTCCTTGCAACAGATGTCTAATCTGGTGTGAGGAGGAATCCGCTTTTCAGGACCATTTAGTGGGAGCAAGGCCGAAAGGACCTTTGGGAACGGGACCGAGTACGCACCCTCGATCAAGACACAAATCCGTGCCTGTGCTGCATCTATGTAACAGCAACAGAAGCCGGAGGAAAGCAGACAGGATCGACAGATGCCTCGGGTAATGCTCCAGTATTTAGAAAAGACGAGCGGCATCAGGGCATGCCCTTTCCCGATTTGGTCATTTGGGGGGGTTACTACTCTACAGGACTCTCTTCTTCATAATCGTCATCCCCTCTGTGCGCTCCAATAGCACAGCTGGTCCAGACGCCAGCAAGATGCGCCGTCTGCCTTGAAAGAGATTATGCTGGTATTGGCTGCTCTGCAAGTTCGTGGGAGCCATGCCATGCCTGTCAGGCTTGAGTCAGCATTCAGAAACAGTATCCACAAGGGGACTCAAATCTTGAGCTCCGTTTCCCCACCATGATCCATCCCAACATCGACACCACCATCTCATCATTCATGCCCGCACCCCGGTCCTGTCACTAGCCACCTCCACATTGGCAACAATCAGAATGAGACCGGCGACTCGGGTTCGGCCCGGTCTGTCGTGCAATTCTGGGTCTCCGAACTCATTCTACTACCGGTCCTGTCCCATCTTCTAGACGCCTCACCTTACTTCTAGGCTCGATCTCCTCCTTCCAAGCCCGTCCTTATTTCTGTTTATGTTACCCGGCCTATTGGGAGCATATCAATCATCATCAAGCTGCACCATCATCGTTATTGCCGTCGTTGTTGACTGTTCACCCATACTGTCAACTAACACGGTACAACGAGCCACACACCTCTAGAGTGGGTGCTTGGATCTGGTATCACTTGGAAAGATCGGCTTCTGATAGCTCATCAACTACACTCCAATCCCCCTCTTCTTGTCTTGTCCTTTCCGCATCATTGTCTCTCATTTACTCTGGTATAAGTTCTCTGAGACAATACCAATAAACCGAATCACGACCTCGATCACCGGCAGATTTCACTCGTTACCACCAGCATAGCTATGACTACTTCCGTATACGACGCCATGAACGTTCCTCACATACCCGGAGTCCACCCCGTGGCCATTCCCCGACCTCAAGTTGGCATTGAGCGCCTTCCAACTCGTCGCATGAGCAATGAGCCACGCGAATCAATGAACTGCAAGTCGTGCCGAAAGCGAAAGGTGAGACAGCACTATGTGTTTGCAAGAACTATGATTCTTACTAGCATTACCACAGATTAAATGCAACCGGCTCCGACCTTCCTGCGAGGCTTGTCAGGTGTTCCAATGCCCTTGCGTTTATGGTAAGTCGCCACTTCATCACATAACTTGTGTCTTGTCGTTTTGGGTTTCTCAGCATCACCGTGCCGGCCCCGACCCAGCAGTGAAGGCTAACTCAGCTGCAGACGCGGTCCCCAAAAAACGTGGACCAAAGACAGACGTATTGGAAGCACTTTTGAAAAGAGTTGACGGGCTGGAGGCAAAGCTAAGGGAGAAGGGCGAAGACGATGTGTCGCTTGCAAGCTCAAATTTGCCAGGAGCTGGCAAGGGAGAAGTTTCTGAGAATGGGTCCCAAGTCACTGAAGTTGGCGAGTCGACAACCAAACATGCCACAGTAGACGCGCGTGCGTCTCCTGGCGATACGGCATCGCTTTCTCCGCACACTCCAATAGCTCGGTTCGTGTTGTAGTCGCTTTTCTACCGTGGCTTGATAACTGACTCGCTCCCTAGTGATCTGTCCCCCCCTCCAGCCCAAGCCGGGGTCTTACTCGATATATATTTTGCCAGGTTTCATGGGAAACCATACTATATCGTCGATGAATCCTCTATCCGACAAAGACTTCAACTTAACCAGCTCCCTCGATTTCTCTCCTTTTCCATTTCAGCCGTAGCAGCGAGGTTTGTTTCCCCTTAATAGCACAGACCCCTATGCTGACCGTATTCAGACACACCACCGACCCTAGTGGGTATCAAGCGGCTACCAACCTCAGTGAAGACCTTGCGGCACGGGCTAGACGAGAAATCAACATCGACGAGCCATCCATAGATGGATTGCAGGCTCTTCTGTTATTGGTCAGTGCCTTCACTGCGACAGGAAAAGGGAAGAAGGCGTACATGCTTATGAGTAAGCAGCGGCATTGCCCCAGATACTAGTCAATGGTGCTAACAAGATATAGCAAGTGCCACTGGCATGGCCATGGCGCTGGAGATCCATAAGGAAACCGACAGACAGGCTCGAATGACTCCAGTTGAGCGCGAGATGCGACGCCGACTCTTTTGGACGTGTTACTTGCTTGACCGTTTTCAAGCAACCGGTTCGAAGCGACCCAGCCTAATAAGCGACAACATTATTATGCTGCGGCTTCCTTCTTGGTCGCTTAACTCATCCTCGCTACCGGTCGAAGGCGAGTTCTTCCAAACAGGCTCGAACCTCCAGTACTTCCAGGGCAGCGACAAGAAACCCCAAGGAAGCATGGGCATGCTCATCGACATCACACGTGTTCTTGGAAACACCAATCGATATCTTGCCGCTGGCGGCGTCAAGGGCGACTCTCACTTTCCATGGCACACACTCTCTACAATATCCAATATCCGTCAAGACCTAGATGTGTGGGCTTCTGGGACTGAAGACGTCTTTTCCAACCTTGGCACTCTTTTTGGACAGGGCGACTCGACTATCCTTCTGCTTAGCAAAGTTATCTACCACCTGATCCACTGTCTCATTTATCGACCGTTTCTCCCTATCGACCTTGCAGAACTTGCAGAGACGGGACAGCATCAATCCTGGCGAATTGAAGCCACTAACATGTGCTTCCTTCACGCTAACGCAATTATGGAGCTGATTCAACTAGGGAAGCAATCGGGGATTGTTGACTGGCCGGCTTTCATTGGATATTGCGTCTGCACAGCAGGAACAGTTCACGTTCACGGAGCCCACTACAGTCAGCAGGGGAACCAGGGCGAGTTCAATGTCTTCAGCTCGGCAGCAGAGTTTCTGTCAAGAGAGATACAATTCCTGAGTGAGCTGCGGTATGCCTGGGCTACAGTACAACACCAACGCGAGACACTTCAAGACATTAGTCACGCACATAGAGAGTTGGTGAAAGCTCTATCTCGCAGCTCAATGCGCTATACACCTGGATTTCACAGCGAGGATTTCTTCGATCGGTACTCCAACATTGGAGGCCCGGGTGGCCTTTCTCTCAGTTTCGATGCAGCCAATCTTCGCCCTGCAGATGTTAAAGTTGACATAGGTGCTGGACCAGCTGCTGAAGACACCCTTCGAAACAACGACGGACTACAGCGACCGGGTCTCAAGCGCAAGAATACGGCTCCACCAGGACCTATCAACCGGAGACGACCTGACGTGAAGGTTGTTTCGAGCCTGGCGCCCTCTGCATCGGGACTACCTACTCCAGGCACCGCTCGACGATCATTCTCGTATACATCGGGAGGGATGCCGCATTCATCGCCTGGCCTCCTTGAAACACCAACCTCAATCCCGACCCATCACGAAAACCAGGAGATGTACACTATGCATGACCACATGGGTGGTGATGGATCTGCAAACAATGCGGCAGTCGCGGCAGCAGGTTTCACCATGTCATCCACGTCGCATGCCGTTTCATCTCATAACATGCACCCCATGGGTGGCGCACCTTGCAGCCCACCTTACAGCTATGGCTCAGGGTCAAACACCACGAATGCTGGACCAGGAATGATCAATGAAGCGAACGGAGGCTATGATGCTATGTTCGGAACAGTGCCCACCAACGCCTTTGGCAGCCTAGCGGCATGGCAAGGCGATGACGGCCATACCAAGATGCACCTCAACCAGATTCGCCCGACAGCGACAAGCCCTGGAGTGCGAAGCAACAATGGCAGTACTGGAACAGGCCCCGGAGAGGAGAAAGACCCATTCCTGGCTCTTCTCGAGCAACTGGCGGAGAATGAAAATCGATCGCAGAACGGGCATGGAGGCGATCTTGACTTCTTCCTTGGTAACTCAACTGTCAACCCTTGAGAGCGACTGAGATAGGGCCAAATTCACGTTTTTTCTCTCTTCTTCTTCTTCTCCTGTTTCTTCTTTTTGTTACGATTCTTATTATTATTCATGTACATAGATAGGAGGAATCAGTCGCTGGGCGATGCGCGAAGGACGCATGGCTCAGGAAGCTCAACGCGGCAATCGAAAATGGAATTTTGGGCGCAATGGACAAACTTGCAGCATTTACAGGCGAACGGGATGGTTGAGTCAATGGATGTTTCACGAGGGCAGGATCCTCGACAGACAACGAACTGGTATGAAACACTTGAAGAAAAGCATTAGCCACTGTATATTAGAAGAGCTTGGAAACATTGAAACACGAACAGAGCAAAATGAGATATAAAACATTATAGTAAACTAGGTAATTAACTAGTGAATCTGGGGTCTATTGATTGTTGAGTAACTATTTCCACCGCGAGTCAGTGCGTAACGAGTTAGAGGCTCATGGTTGTCATTGAAGATTCGGTAGTAGAAGCTGGCCCTGTAAATGCTGAGGAAACCTTTCAGGGTTGGGATTGGAGCGCGTGGTGATTCTGGGTGATCATCGGTCGTCCAACGGAACATAAGTACGTAGAAGGTTGGGATGGAAGAAAGAGGTGACAATGGTAAGCTAGTTTGGTGGTTACTATCTTGAGGTTAGTAAGGTGTTAGTGCTAGCATCTCATGTACAGTAGGTAGTGTAGTACATCGCAGAGATAGCTACTCTACGTATCCTTAGAGTGAGGTAAGGTACCTTGAATCAGTCATGTCTACTTGACAAGTGCGAACTCTGAAAGAAGCTTCCTTGCTAGTGCCGACGGGCAAGATCTCTCTAACGGTGTTGCATTGCCAGGATCTTTGACTAAAGTAACTGATTGACATCCATTGAGAGTGGAGCTGCAACTTGAGACGATTTGATGTCTAGGGGAGCCTGGGACGTGTAAATGCTTGACGTGGCGAGTGGGCGCGATTAAGCTTAGCGATTGGCTCGATCAACAGGTACCGGCCCGCAGAGCCACAAACCATGGGTTCGTCCCAAACAGGGCCTGATAGCGAGATTAGGCAGGGGTCTAGCATGGATCCATGCAGGACAGTGAGTGCACTAAAGGTATAGTAGGTACAGTGTAGAAGTAGCCGCGAAAAGTTCTTACT
>VYWZ01002868.1:0-19680 GCA_008711595.1 Fusarium xyrophilum
CCCCCCCCTCGAGAATGTTAGCACCAAATGAAGCATGGTAGCGTAGAATTAGCTAAGCTTCTGGCCGAGAGGTGGCCTGATCATATGTCAGCTGGATATGTGATTACGACCTTGCAGATCAGAAGACAGATCTCAGACGTTGAAGGTGTGACATTCAGGACATCTCCAAAAGTAACTAGAAGCAGATCAGTACACCATGCAGTTCTCTTGGGTTCGCCTCTTTAGGAAATCGCATCTTGAATGCCCCAGCATGTATGGAATGAAATGAAACTTACTCCGTACACGATAGACTGTCAAATGTCACGGATCATATTCTCCAGTTGTGCCAGAAACATGGCCACATGATTAGACAAAAGCCTGTTGTCACATTCCAATAAGTAAGGAAAAGTGCTCTGATAGCCTCAAGCCCATGTGCATATGCACGTTCGGACCTTCATAGACGCTCAACACGCTGTTCCATCTAGTTGTAGGTCGGGACTATCGAATTGTGACTGGCTGAGATGATGCGACATTCTTTGGATATGTGCTCTGTGCCCAAAGTCTGCCGTCGATCCCTTGTAGGACTTTAGAGTACTGCTATTGTTTCTGGCATTGTCCCAAAGGTGTAAGTAGCTTCCATGCTCAAGTAAACACCTGTAAGTAGAACGACGCGCGGGTACATAGACATCAGCCATCTGGGCGGCGGAATTTGGTATAAATACCCTCAGCACCCTCAGCACCCTCAGCACAGGACTTGACTATCTGCATCACAACAAACACTTTTATCTCTCAATTATCTTTGATTTCCGATCAAATCTTTCAACATGGCCACTATTAAGTTCAAGGATAACAAAGTCTCTGTCAACCTTTCCGGGAAAGTCGATTATGTCGACTTCGGCTTTGGAGAGTTCAGGAACTTACAAACCAATGGTCCTGTTACGGGAGAATCCAATAGCTTGACTGTTGAGTACAACAAGACGGAACCTAAAGAATCTGATGAGTACGGTGTCAAGACTGGGGGTGCCTTCGAGGAAGGGGCGACTGTCACTATCACGGGTCAGTATCCTTGTGAAGTTCGTTGACTCTCGCTTACGGGGCTATAGCTCTCTCTGGTGACGCCATCAAAGCTACCGATGGTCAGGGAAACGAGGCTATATGGGGTTGATTGATTGTCTTCCTGGTTGTCTAGTAAGACGGAAATATAGACAGCCAATCAAGTGCCCGAGGACACTTTCGAATCGAATGTTTTGTACCATCTTCCGCACCGTCTCTAAAATGATTGTGATTGTGATAGAATGTATGGCGCCCTTGATTACTTACCTGGCTATCCCTGCCATTAGAAACTGCTTTCGGCTACTTTGTGCACTGAGGAACAGAGACTTGTGATCAATAATAATCTGGCATGCGCAAAAAGTCAAAGGATAAGTAGGTATTTGGGCTGCATTGACGGTCAATAAAAGTAAATGACGCCCATTTTTCGAACAGATTTAGTCATAGTGTACGCTTCCCTGAGTCTCTTGAGTACAAATTTCGATTACCTTTCGCTAGGGTTTGGCGTCAAGGTCTTCCATTTCCCGCTCCATGTTCCTCTCCAAAGCATCCCAGGCGGCCTGCGGTAAGTTTCCGTGGATACTCCAGCCGCCTCTAGCACCATCAATGACTCTTATCACAGCCGGCTCCATGGGTAACTGCACTGGTCTCTCTACTAAAACTCCCTCTCCGGAATCCGGATTCGAGAGTCCCAGATCCACACAAGACGTGATGAGGCATCGCTGATTGCCGAGCTTCACTTCCGGAAGTGCAATGCGGCCTACATGACCGCAATCCATCCTGAAGCCCAGGAATGAAGAGACGTAGTCTGGACTTTGAACTTGTCTACAGAACGGCGAGTTGACAGGGCCAGATCTTCAAGTGACGCATTCTGAAGTGCGCCAGACTGAACGCTCGGCATGACGGCTAGGCCCAAAACGTTGCCTGATACACCGGAAGGGATGAGATGATGCTTGCCACGCAGATTCACAGCTCGAGACAAGGTCGTCGATGTTCTTGGTTGATCAATTCCACATATTGCCTATTGTTCTGTCAGTCTGTTGACTTTGGATACATACAATCGAAGCAGTAGATCTAGCAAATGACTATCTTGCCTTATAAAACCAGCTAGCAACGATGTCATTTCTTGAGAGTACTGCTCCTGGCCCAGCGTTTGACCTTACCCGTGTGACCAGTCCCGCAACAAGCTTTGGAGGCAGGTACGCCGTGCCAAATGTACGCGGTTAAAAAGACTGTACATCTGTAAATCCTAGAGAGTAGTTTCAACTTCAATCCACCCCAAAGAGTGACGGCCGCCCAACCCGGAAAGGAGGAAGGAGAATTTGTCTGAAGAGTACTGGTCAATTCGTCCAAGTTAGGTCTGTCCTTTAGTCCCTCAATCTCTGGATCTTGCGTGCGCATGTGAAAATCCTTCGCCAGAAGTTTTCCCACTCTGCAACTATCAGTTTCAGGGCGGGTGCATCGAGCACGACATACTGCCATGCGACGCACATCAAAGTGAGGTCTTTGGCTACCACAGAATGAAGATGCATCAACCGCTCATTCTGGACTACACTTTGGTGGGCTGATTTCGTGAAAGCTGCTAGAGGCTGTAAGCAGAGGACCTTGCGAGGATCGAATCGCTTGACAGAAGGAGTTACAGATCTACTAGATATGTAGTTCGGAAGGATATCATGCAGGGCCCGACCTGGTGCTCTGGAAGTAGTGACCCTTGAGGGCTCAGACTGTTCCTGCGACTCTCTTCGGGTGTATCGATTTCGAACTTGGCCAGAGAGTATCAGTGTCTGAGAAAAGAGTATATATGAACATGAAATAGGTATCAGGAATGGATGAGAAGTCACACACGTTTCTCTCTCCATGCCAAGTGCCCTGTCAGCCACGGAGCTTTGCGAAGAACTGACAGTTTGAGGGTGTTGCTCATCCGTACGACATTTACATCCCCCCTGAGCGCCCATCCAAGAATCGGCGTCATGTTCTGGTAAAGCTAGCAGTTCCTTAGAAACTACTGCCGAACAAGTTTGCACGGCCTTAGAAGTTGACGTCCCGGCTCGCAGTCCTATGCTGTCAAAAGGTGTGTATTCTTTCTTTCAGCAGTCGTTTGTCCATTGTACCTCCTGCTATAGTGGAAAGGACTTTGAAGTCTGTTAGAATCTGTCATCCTGGAACGCTGTACACTGGAAGCATGATGCATGCTTATTTCCAGGCTAGTCACTTAATGTTCTTGTGCTGTTTTGATTGTTTCCAGAATAGATGAGCGGTACCGTGGTTTGAGAAGCAAGAACAACATGATCAAGTCGTACAAACTCGACGACCATTCGCTCAGTAACTTGTTCTTGATAGCACTGTAGACCGTGGTCTAAAACGGGTACTTTTACTTTCAGAGACTACCGAGAAAGAAAGAAAAGGCAATAGAGAATAGGTTCATCTGGAAGGGGAGGAGAGATAAGCAAAAGGAGCAACTGATGGCGATTAGTCTATTGACATAAGTCACCCACTTGTGGCGAAGAAATAAGAACTTCAGATGATGATGTACGATCTCTGGCTGCTTGAGATCAAAATTTGGATTTTATTGGTTCGTTGACGCCGATTTGAAATATTTATGTCAATGTGTCAGCATTACAAAGTCTTACGTTGAGGTACGCAAAGCGTTGATTGTAGGGTCAACGTCGCGATTCATTTCTAACCCCGACAAGTCTAAGAAGCATCGGGGGAAGCTTAAAGACTGTAGTACTTGCAGAGCTAAGGCCACAGCTCAAAATAATCAACACAATTTATCGTATATACCAGCGTTGCGAAAAGACCAGACTCTCAAGCTCAACATAGTTATTCGCCCTCCCGAAGCAGGGTTAAGATCCAGCCATTGATCGCACTCGACACCCGCATACAACAAGCAGGCCAGCGCGTTCGCCTCACTTCCCACAATCTGTTCATCGACCCAGAGTGCTCATCTAGGACTTATAGGATTTATCCCCGCTGGCGCTAGTCTAACAGATTTCATGGCAAATGATCCTTCTATTAATCCTAGCTAGACAAGCCTGCAATCAAGAAGGGGATACTCAGCTGAAGCACAACATGGTTACCAAAATGCTACAGGCCTCTTGTTACATATTATCATTGCTGATCCCCAGGATTTGCACAAGTAGCAGAAAAGAGGTTACTCAACCACTTGCTAATCTGGATAGCAAACAGGGAGGGATGGTAGGATATATAGTATATTCAGTCAACGAAGGGGTGACATGGCACTGGGCAGGGGTAGGCTAGAAGAAATATTTTCGAGAATAAGGGCCCAAGTAAAAGATTTTCCGACTTTAGGACTAAAAAATGGAATAAACTGAGTGACTACTTTGAGAGAAAAAGACTCGAATGTTATGCCATGGCCAGACTAAACAAATTGAGCATGGACACTGATCTTATATATTGGATTGGAACAAAAATCACCAGGGAGAGTATATCCTGGCTGCACCAATATCCAACTTCCACTGCATGTCCAGAAATCCGCAATCCCACCGCTTGGCCGGTCGTTGCTACAGGAAACCACCTCTTGTGCGTCGGTGTCGATGAGCGTTCCGGGAATGATCCGTAGGTAAGAGAAAGTAAAAACACCTTTCATAGTAGTGGAGATCATAGATTCGCCGGGGGATCCAGAGGGTCCGCTGACAACCGTGACTGCGCCTGTTGTGGGCTCGATCTTGATTCCTTGAAGGTTGGAGCGAGCACCGAGGTCGGGGTGAGTTTCATAGAGTAGAAGCTTAGGACTTGCTCGAGCTTACAGTAGCCGATGCCTCCGTTGAGACTTGGGTCCTGGCTGTCGTAGGTGAAGAGTCGAAAGGTTGGTGTAGGTGGAGGAGCAGCGGTAGTTGTTGCAGCGGCGGAAGTCGTGGCAGCATCGAATGCAGTAGTTGTATCCGGCGCCGCGGTGGTTGTTGTACCCTCGGCAGTCGTTATAGACTCGATGGCTTTGGAAGACACCTCAGTGGTAGAAGATGCATCGTCAAACGTCGCGGAAGTTGAAATGACTCATGAGCGTAGCAAGTGCGGTAGACAAGTCAAGCGTACATGTCACGTCCTCCGAAGAACTCGAGACATCGGAAGTTGACAAAGAAGGCCCAGCAGCTGACGTTGTTCTGATGAGGGAGAATTCCGTGGTTGAAGACTGGAAACTGTATGCAGTCAATAGTGTCGCCTAGATTTACAAACACTATTGTCGATCATGGTCTGTCAAATACCAAGCGCACGCTATAGAGCAAAGTTTCCGTGAGGCTTGGATGGACATTTAGAAAACTGCTCGCTCTATAGAAATGGACTTGAAACACAGAGTTCACTCCATGACGCTTGATGTACGGATTATGCCTATATTTTCGGTTTCCTGACACAACAGATGTTTGCTTCAAGACTGTGGGATGTCCGCGCATCAGAGGCACGTTTGCTTTGGCTTGTTGGTCCATCCAGGAAATTGGTGGCTGATGCCGAGAAAGAGGCTGGAAACAAAATAAGCAATAACTTAGTCTGTTTATCGATAAGAATGATAAAAAACCAAGGAATGAATATTCAACCGAGCTGAAGCTCTAAAAAAACGCCATACAACTCTCCAGCTCTTAACCCGGCAGTCTTGGTCGATGTCCGCGAAATATAAAGGTTCGCAGTTAAAAGCACAAGTACGGAGTACTATGTACATAGATGATAGTACTCCTAGGTCTCTTGCAACAACATGGATCCCTACGTCTGCCCAAATTGACGGGAGCCAGTTGTTGAGCATGAAAAACAAAGGTCTGGCGAGGACACTAAAAGTAAGTTTTTCAACGAGGCAATATGAGCAAGTTATTGATTAATTGAGGCATTGATGAGGTTGTTCCGAAAGTAACAGAGCATAAGCCGAACGTATTGGTGCGTCAAAGATCTCTGAAAGCTTATGTGACGAGTTTAACTTTGTTTCGCAGTTCTCGGCTTCTATGTGGTCCGCGGAAGAGGCGGAGCAGATTCACTCGTTGGCAAAGTCTATTGTACCTGATATTAAACTTCATGCTATTCCGACGGGACTGCAGGTTGAGAGGGGCCCGGATGCTATTGTTGAGTACCTCGTTGAGAAGGTCCCTTCTCTGCTGGATAGCTAGATCATCATGATGAGGAGGTCAGGCAGATATCACCACATACATTGAGCATCAAAATTAATTGGCTTGTACGTGTTGGGTTCATCGTCTTGTGTACTGAATTGGCATATCAGTGTGAGCGTGACAGACTTTTCTTGCAAACTCAGACCTACCCCTCCACGCATCTCCCTCTCACATGACTAACTCTGGACCGCTGTGTATGAAGTGTTATATCCCAAAAGCTCTGTACTGCTAGCACAATCAAAACCAGAGTGGTGTAGTAGGTACCGCCCTCCTCCGGATTGCGAGATCCGAGCCCAAAATCCTGTCGTGCACCCCTTCAACTCCCTCCTCCTGATCACAAAAAGAGCAGAGGCAACAGTAGTCCCCCCACGGAAGAGCAGTGATAACAGCGTCCTCACACCACCAACAAAAGAGCAGAGATAACAGCAACTGAGACACTACCTTGGGAAAAGTTTCCCGGTCAACCTACTATACCACTCTTCATTTTTGCCATCTGCATGTAATAACACACGTGTATTTTGCCTCGTACTGTTTATCATCTATAATGACTGCTAATCCTCGAAGTGA
Organism: Fusarium xyrophilum; assembly: GCA_008711595.1. Lineage (NCBI taxonomy): Eukaryota > Fungi > Ascomycota > Sordariomycetes > Hypocreales > Nectriaceae > Fusarium > Fusarium xyrophilum. The sequence continues at coordinate 6,708 of VYWZ01002868.1, forward strand.
GTAACCAAAGCTCAATGCACATCAGTCTCATCTGTTAGTGACCTGCTGGATGGCCATGACCTTTTAGATGCTCAGGAGAATGCAATACTAGTTTCTTTATGCTGACTTAGGTCGACAGTCACAAGTCTCAACTGAGAGCAACACATTTAGCTCATAACTTGGACATCGTACTACGCGAATGCGATACAGTGGTGCTCCAAGGAAGGGCGATGGACCTTTAGGCATTCTTTGTTTGCTCGTGTCTTCGTGAATATCGTGTTCTATTCTTAAGCTACGCGTCAGACCTACTCTGTAGCCTAAAGGCCCGTCGTCAAAGTATGTTGTCGCGTGACTCTGACCGGCTGAATCACCTCATCCGTCTCAAATAAACTTACTTTCACAACATCCCCAGGCACGTGCCCACCTCACAGACGATCAACACTGAGCACGAAACAGACCCTTATGTACCAAAAACTCTGTATTACCAGCAAAATCAAAACACGAGTGGTGTAGTGGGCACAAACAACAAACCACGAGCCTCGAGATTCCGAACTCAAATATCGAGAGTCCATCGCTACAATTCCCGATCCCACGACAAACGACCACTGCGGAAAGAACAGGATAACTGTGATGTCTTTCCCGCAATACAACGATACATTCACTATAGAAAGAACAGAGATGACGGTAATCAGAAGGAACAGTGATAACAGTATCAAAAGGAAGAAATAAGAAACAAAAAAAAAAAAAAAAAAGGGCGAGAGAGACAGAGAACGAGAGACCGCGAGACCACAAGACACGAAAAACAACAAAAAAGAAAAGCCTACTACACCACTCATCCTTTTTTACAAACTTTGAATAAAAAATTAGATCTGTATTTTGAAAACCATCTATCATTAAGTCTCCAACTACTCGTTCTCAAAAGTATCGACCAACGTCCCGATATGTGGCAGAATCTCAACCCTGAACTCATCACCATGGGCAAGAGTCTCCTTGGGGTTCCTACCCATGCCTACGCCAGCTGGCGTACCTGTGATGATGACGGTGCCTGCAGGGAGGGCTGTTCCTTGTGATAGAGAGCTGACCAGCTTGGGAACACTGAAGATGAGGTCGCTGGCCAATGTTAGCTGACAAACTCTCGGAAGAGGGAAAATGGTGGTACATCCTCCAATGAACAGTCTTGCATGACCTTGCCGTTCTTCAGACCCCTAATGTGAAGCTTGGAAGGATCTGGAATCTTCGACGTCGACACCAAAGTTGGCCCTATCGCGGATTAGCTTTTTATCGCCACGTCCAGGCATCAGGCATTACCAATAGGGCAAGCTCCGTCAAAACTCTTGGAGAAACACCATTACGACTGTTTCAGTTGTGAGACTCGGCTTGAGACGTTGTTTGCTGCTGTGAAGCCCAGGACGTAGTCCATGGCGTCCTCTTCGGACACGTTCTTGGCTGCTTTGCCGATCACGACAGCCAGCTCAGACTCAAAATCCCCACTTCCGTCGTTTTGAGTGATTTTGGGGATGAGAGTAGGAGCTGGCCACGGGTCACCAAGCGCTGTGTTGGGCTTGCTGCAAGATCAGTCAGTATAGTGGATGTGATGAGCTGGTGACAGACTAACAGGGACAGCGTGGGGATTGTTGGGATATCCATCTTGGCCTCCTTCGCATGCTGAGCGTACTGCAGATCAGTTAGTCTCAGTCTCAGTGTCAGTGATGTGACTGAATGTATGCACTTACGTTCAATCCGATGCATCGAATAGTACCGACTTCCTCCTGCGCCAAAGGCGACAAGAGTCGTTCAACGGATTCCGTGCGGTCAGTTGGGGAACCGGGCGACAAGACAGACCGCCCGGAAAAGACATTGACAGGAATATCTTTTCCCTCACGAGATGCCAGCCCGACATTGAGAGAAGTTTGCACAGGCTCTCCGACCAAGATGCTTGAGGGCGCTGATTTGGGAACGAAACGCACAAGGCCTTTTCATTGTTAGCATTCATTAGTACAGTACTGGCATTTGGCGGGGGGTCCACTTGCGCTTGAATGCAGAAGAAGCCATCGTGAATAATCTCTTGACTCCAGACTCGGTGGGCACTCTTCGGCATCACTCTGTACTCACAATATTATTTGCTCTGACGAACGAAGCAACTCCGCTACTACCTGCCGACCTCTCCTCCTGTATCGGAGCCCCGGATATCCCGCTCACCCACTTCCAACCCCGAAAACCCGCAAACCAATCAACGACTACCAGTCGCCGTAAGAAAGACGGATATTAAAAGCCAGAAACGTATGATACATCCGTTGTATTTTGAGGGGATCGCGTCGTTACAAATTGACCCAACATTCATACTAGGCATTGAGACCCGTACTGTATCTCGTTGCCTTGAACGCAAGCATCAATCATGGCTTCTCAACCGGGCTCTGATGGGGCTTTTCCCCAGTATCTTCCCGACCTGAATCAGCCACGCTTCCAGAATATGAAGAAGCAGGATTCTTATGAATACGCTGAAGTATCGAAGAAAGAGGGTCAACCGCCTTGGCTTCATGGGTTGTACTTGCACTGGCGTGATCTGTTCTCAGAGACTTACAAGGGCATCACAAATGACGGTACGGTCTTTTCTGGACTGATGGGATTGTAAGTGAGTATTGACTAACGCGGCGTAGGCGTTGTTAGAGACTGCCTATTTGAGCTGCAAGACGATAGTATATACCCATCGATACCATTGTCGAGGCCGCCAATAGCCTCTGCACCAGTCTGAGCCAAGATCAGAAGCTCGAGACATGCTATCACGTCGACAGTCCCGAATGGCGCTCACGGTCAAACCCCGAGTTTCTCCTCAGCGACAAAGGCATCCGTCTCGATGAACTCTCAAGCGACTTGAGGTCAAGGACTCTTAAAGTTCTGGAACTCACGCTCTCGCCAGAAGGTTTACGAAAAGCCATCGGTGCCATGCGCGTCAATCACTTTCTAGGTGAACTCGTTGAGACGCCTGCCATCATGAACGAATTCTCCTACAATTTCGTTCTTTTCGGCGAACCACCGACAACTCGGCCTTGGGGATATTCATTCTACGGGCATCAGCTTTGCCTCAACATCTTTCTGTACAAGAGTCAGATTGTGGTGTCACCGTGGTTCACGGGGGCAGAGCCTAATCTCATTGATGATGGCCCTTATAAGGGTACACGGATTTTGGACAGAGAGGAAAGTCTCGGATTACGTCTGATGCAGAGTCTTTCTCTGGAGCAGCAAAAGGCTTCACAAGTCTGTAAGCTTATTAAAGATCCCGCTATGCCTCATGGACGGTGGAATCATGATGATCAACGCCATCTATGCGGTGCTTACCGCGACAACAGAATCGTTCCCTACGAAGAAATTCTCGTGTCGGATATGTCAGCCGAGCAGCAGGATTACATCCTCAGCATCGCAAATAAGTTCTTACTTTATTTACCCGACAAGGCGAGGAAGTTACAACTGGAACTGCTGAAGAAGTGGTTCCATGAGACGTACTGGTGCTGGACCGGAGGTTACGGTGATAATGACCCGTTTTACTATCGGATCCAGAGTCCGGCTGTGATTTTTTAGTTTGACCACCATTCGGCAGTCTCTCTGAATAATGAGGAGCCGCCAAACTTTCATTTTCATACGCTTATGAGGACGCCGAATGGAGGGGATTACGGTATGGCGCTGAGGCCTTTGATATCGGGAATTAAGCAGGAGTTTCTTTGGGAGCGGTGGTCATTCAAGATGGAGGTGTCTCAAAAGTAGAGTTATCAGTATTTCATCAGAGTAGGAAAGTTTAACGTGACATTGACTTGGACGAGCTGAGACCGGGGAATGTGACCTGATTCTGAGACCAAGAAATATGGATTTGCCAGCATTTCTATGCGTAACGTAATACCAAGTACCGTAACTTTTCAGACATGGAAAGTGATGACGAGCGGGGCCTATGCAATTGTGGCTAGCTGAGACGTGCCGTCATGTAGTGAAATTTCTGCAAAGTCCGAGCGTAGATGCTACCAGGTGAATGTTTTAGTAATAGGGCTGGACCGGCGCCAGCTGAGGGGATTTCAATGACCAATCGTAGAGGAGCGGCACCTATGGTGGTGAAATATCGTCCCCGTGTCGCAGATATTGGAAGGCCTCACTTTTGTTGAAGCCAGTAGATCAAGTCTCCCATTCGACAGGCTTCAACGCTTGACCTTCACCAAGATTCCACCAATGTTGCAAATGGGTAGCTGAAAGCCTCTGGAGAGGAATGATCAACGTCGTTCAGCTGAACGGCGAAGAAGCAACAATATTATCTAGACTGCTGGGAAATAGTATAAAACTCAGGCATTGTTCTCTAGCTACTGATTAACAAACACTTCTCATCACACCAACAAGACACTACTGACATCAACCACCAAAGAAACATCAACATGTCCATGATCAATGCCCACGATCTCGAAGGCAAGACCGTAGCCTTCGTCAACTTCGCAACCGGCACCGCCATCGATCTCAAAGACGGTACGCCCCTCATCGCACTTCGCTTCACCCTCTAACACCAACCTAGGCTTCACTAACCCTCTCGATGGCACTCCCTGCATTGGATGGCAAGCCCATCTGAACGAGAATCAGCAGTGGAAGTGCGTCAAGTACCAGCACGGTCCTGATGACCAGCCCCAGTTCAGACTTCAGAACATCAGGGCTTCTGGACGTAAGTACCTCTACTGACCCAGATGAAGAAGGGTGTGATGCTGAATCTGGAGTAGGAGCCATGGATATGTACGATGGAGGTACTTCTGATGATACAGAGATTGTCGGGTGGCAGTACGCCGGTTTTGGCGGGCGTCAGCTTTGGTGCATTCGTCCTGTGGGATACTTCCCTGCTCACGGAACTGTCGTCAAGTATGTCAGTCTGAAAGGAGAGTCTTAACATACTGACCAGGAGTGTAGGATTGACAACATTCCTGCTGGAACCTTTGTTACCCTTCAGGGCGGCAGCGCTCAGTACGGATGAGTAGTCTTTTCTTTGTGAAAGTTGTAAAGCATTACTGATGGTCACGCCTTTCAAGCACTCGTATCGTTGGATCGCACAGATCACTCAATGATCTCCATACCGATCAGCTTTGGATTCTGAAGCTCATTTAAGGATGAGCATCGCATTATGTGACCGTAGGTACTTGGATAAAGGGACCAGAGGACGCAAAGCAAATGGAGTGTAGTCAGCCTGGCCAGGGACGCTTGAACTAGTCAGGAATCATATGGTCAATGAAATACACAGAATCAGACTCTTTTAGACCTGAGAATAAGCTGCCCATAGACAAAAGCTTGTTGATCTCACCAGTTGAAAGTATCAACTTCCAACTCAAACTTAGGCCCGCACGTCCTTCCAAGCTTCACCACAGCTGCACGACTATCATCGCAAAGACCAGCTGAACCACAAACAACAAGCCCAATTCTTTTCCAGCCTACTCCAACTTCCTTATGTAGAAGCGCGTGGATATCCAACTGTTCGGCAACCAACAGCACCTTATCTGCCACCTTTGCTTAGTGCTTGCTGGAGATCTTGCAAACGTGGCCTGGACGACTCTTTCAGACTCCACGCCAACTTCACGCTCACATGTGCTCGGGTCCGGAAGAGCAGACCAGCAATACCAATGCCACCACGGACGAGGAGTACTCTGCCCTATTTGAGCACATCACGGTTGACATTACCGTTATAAGGACCTTCAAGTAGCACCGGAAGGTTCGAGTGTTTTCGTAGTAGACTCACTGTGCCATTGTACTTAGAGATGCTATTAGTGCTGGCGAGGGTCTGTGTTATGGCAACTTGGGGGATCTTTTGACTTATCTCGACGTCACTAGAATGCGACGATTCTGCTACAGATAGCCCCTGTAGCAAGGCAGTATTGGTGAATGAGAAAGGATGATTTTGCCACGGGAGAAAGGGCCGCAGTGTAGGGAAGTAGACGTAGGCATGATGACCTGGAGTGGATAGCCATCTGACACCAGAGATGTCCAAGCGGATGATCTCATCAGATAGCTCGACGGCAGTGGCTCGGCAGACGCCGTTTTAGCAACTCGTAGCACTCGAAAGAAACGATCGAAGAACCATATGGCACAGACCATGTATATACAGAGTTCGTAAACTCCAGAGAATGGCTTCTAGGAGTAGACATGATACCAACAACCAACGATGACGAAAGCGGCGAGGACAATATGTAGAATGAGGAATACTTCGTATGCAGCACGGCGGGACCAAAGAACGCTCTGGACAAGAAGGAGTACGATACATAGTATTCCGACAATGCCCCAGATCCAATAAGGCTTGTGTACGTCCTTGTAGTACGTCCCGAGGCTGATGTAGTCAGCGAGGAGGGTGATCGAGTGAACGATCGCATGAAGGGCGCAAAGGCGAGCGAACCAGCGATGAAGTACCAAGAACGTCAAGAACGTTGAGAACGGCCGGTCAGTAAGTACTTAAAAAAACAATGTTACGAGACGAGAACAGCACAAGCGAGATATGGCCTGCTCGATAGCCGACGTATGCTAGCAATTCAGCTGACTTGGCAAAGCCCCAGGGATGAGGGTATGCGAAGTTCTTGTACGAGACTGCGCCGAGGATGATATTGGGGAAGACAAACATGGCGATCCAGAGCACTTGGCCGGTAGTTGGTACGTTACCAAGCAGGTAAGGAAGAGGGCGAATGTTGTAGCCGCGAAAGATTGATAGGTAGATGAAATATGGTCTGATCTTACCCATCACCTGGTTCATGAAGGGGAGGTAGCCTAGCGCCGAGAAGAGGACAGGTGTTGCGACTCCTACAGAGATCAAGACGATACTAAATGTTGTAGTCGTTAGTCGACATCGTAGACAGGGTTTTCAACGTTTAGACTTACACATAGGTGGATTGAACAGCCTCTTCCCAGTCAAAGAACACGTTAAAGTCATACTGATAGTGATAACCAGCATCTGCGATGAGCGCCGTATAGTTCAACGTGCCCCCCGCTGTATACGCCCTCTTCGCAGGTACCGTCACATTCGCAAATGCAGCGCCATACGGCCATTCAGCAGACATAGCCTTGTCCCCAGTAGCCCGACCAGCCCGGTAGGCTTCAAGCTTCGCGGCCGAAATATCTGCGCATCGGAGTGCTGAGGCAATATCATACATGCCGGAGTGCGCAAAAAGTCGCGGTTATTTGCGATACAGGGCGCCAGCGGCGAGCCACCGTGTGAGTGCTCGCTGGAGCCTGTGCTGTGGTGGTCCATTGATGGGCAGTCGAGAGGTGCGTTGCTGATCACGGCGCGACAGGCGTAGGCGCAGGGAGGATCGTAACATGACTGGCCGTAGCCCATGAGGCCTGTATTGTAGGCATCGGCGCAGCCTACCAGCAGAACTACAAGAAGACTTCTCATCTTGCTAATACTTGCTACAATTGTGGTGCATTGCGATCTTGTGAAAAGCACAGAAGGCAAGAACTTATATAGGGCGGAGAGTCGTATGCATGTTGTCTACAGACCAGGGGATCGAAGAGTTTATGCACAAATCAACTCATCTAGTCAAGCCATCTTCTGTGCCAAGATCCAGGGTTATTTTGGTGCCGGTCGATATGCGTAAACTTGTTCATGGGCTTAGACGAAGCAGCTTTTATCTAAGAGCTAAACGGACTACATCGTAACGATTACATGTATTATATCTAGCTTTCTAGCCTTAATCTAATAAAGTAGGAGGCTTTTACAGCTACTAATGATTTAGCTAAGTATCTAACGAACCATGGTAGATCTCCATGTCAATGCTGTCAAGGCATCGGTGGTAGAAATATATGACGGAAAAGGTTTCATTCTTCAATATCTTTGCGTTCTCGGGCGGAGCTTCCTTCTTGAGAGCTATGAGACTCTCAGGTGACAAATACCATATGTGGCCGTGGTGGATATCTTGCGTCATCAGGGCGGTAATCCGCTAGGGCTTGACTCGAGTATGGTGTACTCAGGGTGATCTAAGCATATTTCTTTGTTGTTTCGAGACACCTTCATGATTCTTTCACGGTCCTCCGAATGAACTTCAGCAGGATCAGTGATTGCTTACCCTTGAGCACGTCGAAGCTCTTCCGAAAGGGCCTCCATAAACTTGAATACAGTAGTCTGATCGCAGCAAACATGCAAGAAAGACATGTTGAGGAGGAGAACACCGCGAATGAAGTTGGCCTGCATCAGGGAAACACTGACACGGTCTCCGGGCTGAGGCCATTCGTCTCCCAAGCCACGGGTGTAAGATCTCTCGGGGTCAAGCGCAGCTGATGGGTAACCTTGAGCTTTATGTTCTATAAAGCTGGGACAAGTGGCATCAGCTCGAAAGTCCTTAACAGTAAAGTCGTGGAGGTTTTGCTCAGTGGGTAAGAGAGGAGGGGCCAGGTCAAGTGGATGGTGGGTAATTAATCATCTCGAGACTCTTTATATTCGGTGATATTGGAAAGATTGTGTAAAGAATCCTAGCTAGGGATAGCTATCTAAAGCATTGCGAGTACTGGAAGCAGGCGAATCGAGGTAAATTTGTTAGCGAGGGCTGAAGAAAGATGCAGGTTGGAGTCTTTGGGCTAATCCAATGTGTTCTCTATAGTGGTTACGATCACATTTAGTGTTAATGGAAGGACATCATTGATCACGCTGTGCGAGGCAATGTCATCGGTATCACCAACTACTAGCAGTCCTTCCTCAACTGCAGGCAATGCGATGGACTTTGACGATCGAACAAGACCGTAAGTAGCCCGCCCAGCACGCACAAACGCACAGGCCACGGCTCTGCCGATATAATTAACCGTTTGCTCCTGTGATTACAACTGACTTATTGTTAATAGCTGCCGATTTTTTTTTTGGAACGGAATTCCGTCACATAATTCGATCGAGGACAGTAGTCTATTGCATAGTAACGAAGGCAATCTCTTTAAGGCATTCGTCTAAGTTATATCATTACTAATGCCATCTAAAAGAATCGGTGTAATAGGAGACCGAGATTATAAATCAGAATGTGATTCCCAATTCATCGAAGAGATTGCTTTGAAAGTACACTTAAATTACGACTAGCAGGGTCAAGCGCTACATGAAAGGGAGTGCTGAAATTTCTCATTGCAGTTATAAATACAGTTGGGAGCCGTGGAGGGGGTGTGTTGCCTCAATGGCTTAGTCCATAAGATGCTGACGTTACTTCCTTCGTCACAGTAGCCGTGTCAGCCTTTGCAATTTCGCGAACTCAGAATTGACATACCTTGTCATACAACATCGGAAGGCACGCCGAGCTTCTCAAAACATTTAGCCAAGTCGCTGATTGTGGCATTTCGCTCTGGAATCATATCCCTGATGCAGGACGTCACGAACCCTAAAGCATCGCGTTGTGATATTTTGGCGTCAAACTGTTGGGCTAGCAGATAGCGGTCCGCGATATTGCCCTCAAAAGCGGCAAAGCTTAACCATAGGACGACACCAGATGTAGCCCACAAGACGAAGAAGCACCACATAAATGCCAGGGAGGTCAACTCTATTGCCTCATTTTGTGCCAGTGGTAAACGGATTTCATGCCGTAGTTCCACCAAGGAGTCCAAGACAAGCTACATTAAGACAGAGTGGTTAGTGAATAACTCGGGAAGCGGCGGTGTTACATCTAGGCATTGAGATGGAAGGAATCTCAAAACCTTTGATAATCAAAGATGCTGCGACGAAAAGAAAAAGTGCCTCCTGGTGGATAAGGCACCAGAAGGATACCTGTACACTTACGCCCATGAGAACAACAACTCCAACATTCGCGCACACGAGGGTCATAGAGGTGGCGCTAAGTCCGAGGACATCTTGTCCACTAAAAATATAGCGTGAAACAACGGTGAACATGGCGACCATGGGAAAGATAATGATGGCGAAGCGGATAAGCCCCGGTAAGGCCCAGTAGACCCTGGCGATAATATTTCGGCCGCGTTTGGGCAATCGAGGGTATTCAAGCTGACCGGACTTGGGAGCTTGGAGCTGTGATTCAAAGCGCACGTGCCTCTTGTCATTGGTTTCCGGATCCCCCAAATACTCTAACTCTTCAGCTTCGTGAGGGGGGGTATCGCTCCGGGCCAGGCTTATTTTGGGTGCCATGTTGTTGAGCAACTGTAATGAAAGCGATAGATTCAAGATATCATACTAACTCGATTTATGAATGAGACGAGGGACGCATGCCATTTATTTATCGGGGGTTTACGATTAAGAAAAATATTAATAAGCATGTGGCTTGGCAGCTGCGTAATATCGAGCTAGACCTAAAACTGTTACTTCTGTTCCAATTCAGCCTTGTCACAGGCTTGATTCTGAAACCAGCACTCGACGGTCCACGGCGGAATTAAATCCTCATAACATTACTGGTCGCCCTTCAGAACACACAGACAAAGTTCGGCAACGTCGGATTTCAGCCGTTGCCGTTCTGCCGAGTAAGTGTGGCAGCTGTACCCCGTACTGGGCATCTGATTTGAATGCATAGATTCGAAGCTTCAAAATGCCAAGTGAAGCCCATTGTTGAAACTCAGTGCTCATATTACTATCGAACCCGAAGCTCTACACAAAAGCCGATAAGCGCTGATCAGAATATAATTCTGTCCTACTTTGAAAACATCGCTCACCGCCTCTTCCCTCACGAGACAGAGAACTAAGGAATCGCGTACCGACAGCGGATGACCCGCAACAAATACCAAAATGCCTCAGGACAAGCCAGCAGACGGTCGTCATCAGCATCAACAGCAGTCATCCACCGGCCTCAATACTATGGATGTAGTTACCGACCAATCATCACGCATCAAAGTCCATTCAGAGCATTCGACAATTGTCTCTCCTGCAACGTATCATGCCGTCCCAGTTGTTCCACCATCTTGCCCACAGGCCCGACGAATCAGTTACCCCGCGATATGGATTCATCTCAAGGATACACCAGGCTACTTGATTTGCGAGACTTGCTATAACAATCATATCGCGTCATCACCATTGAAAAGCCACTTCGAAGCGCTCGAAATGACGGGCAGCCCGCCGGTGTCCTGCAGCTTCTGGATACCGCGAATAAAGAATGTCCTCTGGCCAGAAGCATTGCAATCAAAGAGCATACAGAAACTCTGCGGGTTCTTGAATAGGCTCGTCAATGTGGGACCCTGCAGTGCTGGCGCTGAGGCTGAGTACAGTGTTGGAGCGGTTGTGTATCGCATGTCTGGTAACGAGATCGAAGGCTTCATCGCTTGCGAGTCTTGCTACGAGCTGTACGTAGCGGGCACCGCTTTTGAAAGTAGATTCTGCCAAGAGACTCTACAGGGTCCAGTTACTACCGTTTGTCATATGGGATACCCATACACTCGTCAGTCTGTGGCCAGGTTTGCTAAGTCCGATAACTGGGATGCATTCGTGGAGGGAGCCTATGAACGCTTAGTACAACAAGAGTGTACAGGCACGGCTGTTCAGGCGGACAGCCGAGAGTGGGTTGAGCTCCCTCCCGGCGTGGCGGATTTGTTCGTCGCTTGTAAGACTTGCTACATGGACTTCTTGGCCAACGAGGCTTTTGCCAATGAATACATATCGTCAGTACCACCACCAGGCCCGAATCATCAATGGTCTTGCGTTCTTAGTCAACCATCAGTCAAATGGGCGCGGGAAGCTGCCATATCACGGCAAGATCACGCCGTCTTTGTCGGGGCCGTTAGAACCATCAGCGGTCTATCGCCCTGCACGTCGGCCGGCATCACAGGTGGACGGTGGTTCACATTGGTCCGCGAGTGTCCCAAGTTTTCGATATGTGAAGGCTGTTATGCTGGCGCCATGAAGAGCAGAGGCCTAGATCATTACTTCGTCGAGATTCCCTTGCGACCTGAGGAGCTTCAGACCCCGATGTTGTGTAGTTTCTCCCCGTCGGCGCCGCGATATGAACGGCTATGTCAGAAGCTCTACGAGGCCAATGACACGGGAAACTTCGATGCCTTTTTCGATTTTGCGGTAAAGTTCTGTCGAGTCCCTCTTTGTCCTCGCATCGGCGCTTTGCAAAACGTTAGGTGGTGGGGTTACGAGGGTTTGCTCTTTTGCGAGGAATGCTATTATGACTTCGTATCCGCAACGGCCCTAGGTAATGCCATGCCTATAAATGGAGTAGTGTATAAGGAATATCAGATGTGTCAAATCTGGTCGCCACGGATGCGTGAGATGTGGAAACAAGTCTGCGAGGCCGGGTCGCCTGGATCTGCAGAGTCAGATATCGCGCTAGAAGAGTTGAAGGCATTTGCGGCTCAAAGAATGAGCATATATGACCAAACAATACGGCAGATTGAGTTTTTAAAACAGATGCAGCAGATCAAGAACGGGGAGGCAGCATTTCAGGGAGTCATGAGTGTGCAGTATCAGGGGATATCAGGGATCGCGTCGTGGGGGTCCCCTGATCTTTATAAATATGGGAATACCTCCACGGGATGGTGGGATAATAGATACGGTGCCGAGGCAAGTAGGCGCCTTGATGTTATGAGCAGCGGGTTTCGAGATGCAAATAATATGTCACGGGAGATGGTAAGGCTGAGAGGTATTTGGGAAACAGTAGAGTAATTGTAACTCTTTGCAATTGGCTGAATATTTGGTTATGTATTTATCAGCTTAGACTGTCACTCAATTATCCGGAGGTGTTGATGTATGATCACACGAATATTTTCGGTTTGCGTGACTCTAAGCTGGAGAAGAAAGCTATCTACCTGAGAAGAGAAGAGAAAACAAATATATTTAAATAACTATAAGTTCTGTTAACTTTCTGTTAGGAAAACCTACTAGCCTTTCATCTCTAATATATATTATATTAAAAAAGGACTTAGCCATTATTACCTTTATTCTAAATATCTTTCAGATTTAAGATAACAATTAGGGTTTTGAGTAGAAAAACTTAGTCCATATTAGGCTTATGTCTACAGATTATATAAGTCACTATACTAAGTATAATTATATAATTATATCTCCTAAAAGCTTATAGTATAGATA
>VYWZ01002874.1:0-17640 GCA_008711595.1 Fusarium xyrophilum
AAAAGGTTAAGGAAAGTGCAGCGCTTGCTTATCTAGAGCGCTTACTTATTAACCACGTTATATTTTCTCTATAAATTTAGAAAAAGAAAAATAATATAAAAATTATTTATAAAAAATAGCTAATAAAATTAGTAAAGATACTTTATTTAACTTTATAAGGATAGTTACTAATCCCTCTTAGCTAGTATAGACTTTCAAAACCTACCTCTATACAGAGTAGATAATGAAGGTAGGTAGGATTAGCCCACCGTGACAGCAGAGTTAAGGTAACCCAAAAACATTGATTAGATGATTTGCACGTTCCTGCCCACCTGTGCCCTCACGCCCCCATTACCCCAGCCTAAATGCAAACCTACGCAAACCTAAGCCAAAAGCCAAAGCACAAGGCCTGGCCGGTCCTCAGGCAATAAAAACTTCCGACGTTATACCAAGATGCCAAAATGGATTAGTCTAAAGGCATGATAAGATATACCAAATCTATCCAAGTATTTTAGTTACATGGGATAGAGGTCCTAAGATTTTTTTGCCTCCCTCCCCAAGCTGCCGTACTAGCTTTCGAGTCTCTCTTTTTACTGGCCTCCGCATTCATTCTGGAATTGGAAGTACCCGCTTTTTTCCAATATTGCCTTAGGCTCCATCACCCCCAGCTTTCACATCCATAGCACCATCACCACCACGTTACTGTATCACCATTCAACATCACTTGGCCGACACCATCTTTTTTAGTCAAGCCCTCCCTCTTCTGCCACCAGGGAAAAGCATATCAACACTCCGATCCCCTCGTCAAATTAAAACCCTTTGTCTCTCGTCTCTAGCCTAGCTGCAGAGCAGAGCATCGTGGTTATCGCATGCTCTACAGGCCAAGTTTTCTAGCGTCGACTCCTTTACCCTACCGGGCTGCCGAGGCGACAAAAACTAGATCGCCCAGCTACCGACCCGAGCTAGTAGCTCTCCCCAGATCAACGTCGGGTCCCCGCTGCTTTCTGAGACCTCCATCAACACAGCTAGGTACCTCACTTAGCCTACCTTACCTTGTTTCCAACACATAGAGTCTGAGGCGCACCTCAAATCGACTCACCGAGCTGCGTGCTTTGGTCCAATATTTCTTTCTCAGGTACTCACATTTTCCATTTGTTCAGGTAGGTCAAGGCGCTTCCTTTTACCGTGTGGCACGCTTGCGCTCCTCAAAGTACTCCGTAGAGCAGAGCTCTCGTCGCGGTGCTCGAGCCACCAAAATTCCTAAGCTTTCCGCAAGCAAGCTCTGGGCTGGCTCGTCACCTCGCCAAATGTATCGGTACCTTGCTCTAGGGCTTTCGCTAACGCATCGTTCTCCAGGTTTGGCTGGCAAATGAACTAGGGACAGAGTCTCCTACCTCGCCGATCCCTCTCTCAAGCCAGTCCAGTTCACCACGCCTGGTCTGAGTTCCCTGATCAGAAGATCACATCACACCTCTCAGTGTTCCATTCGGATCTCTGCGTTCTTGTCCAGGTCCCTCTCGTTCTGGGGCTCTCTCCACCTTGGAACTCTCCACAACTCTCTGCTCGCTCCACTCACTCTACTCTCTTCATCGGGCCTATCTGTCCTGGTCCCTTTTTCCATCTATCTCTTGATCATAAAGCATTGTATCGACTCGAGATCAACCTCTCTTTCTCAAGTCAAACAATTCGCGACGGTGCGCTTACATCTGGGACCCCCTCCCCTGCTGCGCCGCCCACCAGCTTTCCCCATTGAAAGCTCCCGCGCCACCCTAGTACCAGCAGAGGAACGGCAGTATCAGTTGGAGGTTCATACCGCCCGCGACTCTCCCCAGCACCGCTAAGAACCTGGTCTCGTGTGGTAACCGCATCTCGACACAACCTGAACACTCGGCGCATTGCATCGCAAAACCCAACAGGAGTAGCAGCCACGACAAGCAGCAAACGGTTCGCAACACAACACGGCACATCGTAACGCTGCTCCGCGACACGCGACATACTTCCTCCTGCCAAGCTTTCCCTCTGCTTGCATTTCTTTGTCAATATCATCACTTTCTGCAGCGCGCCGCTGTGCTCCCCCGCCTTCCGACTGCATTTCGCAAACTCTCTCCGTCCTCCTCATTCGACTTGCACACCGTGTGCCCGACGACGTTATTCGCGATCAACCACTTTTCGCCTGCCTGTTCACCCCGTCGTCGTTGACGCTCTCGTGGTCTTTGCATATTGATACTCGAATTTTCGGAGACAGGTTTTCTGATCACTGACTATTTGCCACCGCCGCTCGTCTCTCCCGCCTTGTTGCCGCTCCAAGTGTAGCAGCAACCCCGCGTCAATCTCTTGGTGTCGGATTTCGCGCCTGCTTTCGAGCCTTTCACTAACAATGGGCCGCGATTGAGTCTCCTTCGTCGCTACAGCACTGGACATCTTCGTCTGCCCAAATCAGTCCTCTCAACAAGGCCCTTCTATGACAGGGTCCCCAGTCTCCTTTCCTCTAATCCGACAACCTGAATCTTCTATTTGCGCCTTGGGTTAGACGCGCTGGTGTTTAGATATTCTGTCGTACTCACTCAACACTAATCAACCACTGGCTCACGCCGTAACGACTTCTGATATCGTGATTTAACATTTGCGATAAGATCAGAGTTGCCACTTCTCAGAGCCACATCTTTCGACACTGATTACAGCATCAGCGTTCTTTTTCTTACGTTCCGTCTGTTTTTACGACTTAGAATTTGGCACGTGTGACGACATAGTCTTTAGATATCCTTGAGATCCCATCTCTGGTAAGTCCACTTGCAGCGAATCTGGATGCTTTGATGAGTATTCTGCTTTATTGATCGAGTCTTCATCCATAGACTTATTCGCCCTGACTCTTGTTACATTCCCCAATATGGCTGAGGTGTCGGGAGCCAATAAAGTTTCTCTTCACAAATAATATCATTCATTGTGCATCATGAGACCAGTCAGCTAACTAGCCATTTACAGTTTCGATTTTATTCCTTCTTTAAGATCTTTACAGCCTACTTTTTATTTTACCCCCCAACTCTGTTTTATCATCCGTTATCACGAAACACGACAGCTTGTGCTAGCTGGTTCACGTATCACAGATATAAGATCAAATCCCCCATTCGCAGGACATTATCAATCGGCAGTCTTGTAGATTTTTGATTGAAAGAAGCCAAGTAGTGTCTTTCCTGGATGATGAGTTCTGGTCCGCTCAAGACCGGCTCGTCTTCCAGACTAGGCCAGGGATCTCATCCTACAGCCCCGGGTAACAATCAGTCACTGCTCCTCGAAAAGCTGCACGCGAGGACATCTACACCAGATTCAGAAGCTCTCGCTAGTTCAGACGACGAAGGTGAGCACCGATACGAGTCCGGAACAGCAGTATCACATTCTGCGTCGCAACCTCCTAGATCTGTCCGACGACCTTCGTGGTTGAACGAGACTTCTCAAACCCTGGGTCGTCCCCGTAGGGGATCTATCGCTAGTAACTCGATGTCTCCAACTACTTCTCATCCCAGCACGCCCTCTGGAGAGGCTGGTGGAGCGTGGGGATCTCACTCAGCTTCATCTGTGATGGGCCGGGGATCTGGCGCACCTGGCTTTTCATGGGGTACGGCTATCTGGAACAATGAACGCAAAGATCCTCCATCGAGGCTCAGCGAGGTTTTGCCTTCTCCCACATCGACTATGCCTCCGGGCGGTGGTAACTCTTTCTTTGGCTCGGACATGCAGACGTCTCCGGTCTCGCGCGATCCTGCGCCTAACTCGCAAATACCTTTCGCTATTCCGCTTCATCCCACTCCCAAAACATACCGGTCTCAATCGTACTCTGTTGGGCAGCTGGATCCTGAGTCAACAGCCGCCCCGCCTTCGATGAGCTCTTCTGCCATCATGGGTCGCGCTCGCTATCCCACGCTTCAACATCGACCTTCTCGACCTAGCATGCTAAGCGAAATGGCCAACGACGGCTCGATGCTTGGAAAAGTCAAGGAAGTCGAGGACGACGACGACGAAAGCCCAAGTGAGTCGATGCAAAGTTCATTTCATCAATCGGATGCGAAAACAATCGAAATGCTGGCTCGCGAAAATGCTATGCTGCGCCAACAGCAGCAGCAAACACAGTACAACAATGCCCGAATTCGACCCCGCGCAGTTACTGGCTCCTCCTATCCTGCAAACGGCTACCCGATACGAGACACAGTTCCTGAAGAATCTGATTATGCTATTGATGAGCTTGACGAAGCCAACGAATCTGGCGATATGCTGGCCAAACGGGCGCTGAGCAGGCGCATGAGCGAGTACGGAGCGGGGTCATTACGCTCTCCGTTTGAGAACAATCGCAAACCTGAAAACGCCAACCTCAAGAAAGCGCTCTGGTCAAGCTCCCTTGGATTTAATCCTGCTAATATTTCTCAAAGTCGGCGACACTCCTTTGCAAACATGCCTACTCGCCAAGGTTCTATCAGCTCTATTCCCGACGCGGCCGCACTAGAGCCTTCTGCAATCGACGTGCAGCAATCTCAGGAATACCCCCCCGGGTACCCCGACCCTGCCGCCTTTAGTGCTTCTTCTCATGGTAAGTTGAGCTCAAAATTCACGTTCTTTGTTCGATCATCTGTTAACGCACGCAAACAGCAAGTCAATACTTTGGCGTTGGCGGAGGTGCCAACATCGCAAATGCCTACCAACCTGGGTTTGCCAACCAATACGGATCTCCTTACGGATTGCCCACTGCATACGGGAACCGCGCACAATCTCCTCATCGTAATGCTTACAGTATTGCTCAGCCTCGTCACAACCAGCCTCTTCACATTGTGTTGTTCAAGTGCGCTCGAGCTGACGTGTTCTACATTCAAGAGGGCACTGGTCTTAATGTCAAGCCAGGTGATCTGGTGATAGTCGAGGCTGATCGCGGCACTGACCTTGGAACCGTTGCTAAGGATAACGTTGAATGGCAGGCTGCTAAAGAACTCAAGGAGCACTATGCTGAAGAGCAGTACAAGTGGCTGATGATGTACTCACAAAATGCTGCCGTCGCGCAGGAGGGTTCTAGCGCAGGTCTTCTCGCCTCCTCTACCGGTCTTCAGGGAAGCGCGGTTGGAGGCATGGGTCCTCCAAGCCAGCACCATGCGCAGGAGCCCAACGCTGGCGAGCTTCGACCCAAGCTCATCAAACGTCTTGCCCAGAACCACGAGATCCAAGCCCTGCGGGACAAGGAAGGTCAAGAGGCGAAGGCGAAGCGTGTTTGTATGCAAAAGGTCAAGGAGCATGCTCTCAATATGGAGATTCTGGACGCCGAGTTCCAGATGTGAGTATATTTGCCACTTATCAACAGAATAGGATGACTAACCTCTCCGCTAGGGATTGGAAGAAGTTGACCTTCTATTACTTTGCCGATTCGTACATCAACTTCAACTCTCTCGTCACCGACTTGTTCAAGATCTATAAGACTCGAATCTGGATGTCTGCTATCAACCCAGCCTCATTCGCTAGCCCAACTCTTGGCATTCAGGCTCCTAGTGGCATCGGTCCGGGAGCAGTGAACGCAAACCGTGGTGCGGGCGGTAATGACAGACGCCAGAACCAGCAGATCCAAGAGCCTCACCAAACCTCTGCTTTTTCCGGTGGAGCCAGAGATGGCCGCGGATTCCGCCCTCCTCCAACGTTCAACCAACCGTTTGGCAATGAGGGCCGCCTCGCGCAGCCTTCTGGGTACCCTCCTTCGAACTACCCTTACGGGCAGTTCGCCAACCCTTATAGCAATCCTCGTAGCAATGTTGGCTACGGTGCTAGTTCTGGTACTATGCCGGGCGCTATGGAGGGCTATCCCGTTGGAGTTCCCCAGCTTGGAGAATACACTACGATGCGCCAGCGGTTCCCCATCCCACAGTCAGGTCCCAGCCCGGCACCTCACTCTCAAGCCACTTCACCTCTGGGTCCTCAGAATGACTGGATTGGATCTTTCCAGGGCTTGTCTCTCAATACTCATTAATGTGTGTTATCACATACGTTTGGCGACCATGAGAAGTTCATCTCAGGACACTCGTTTGCATTCAAGCAGGCACAGCAGAATTCGTTTCATGACAGAAACTGCAGGCATCTGTTGATTGAGTTGACGACGGACTGACATATACAGAACCAGCCCTCATTGGGCTTGCGGTGCGGTTATGTGATTGTGTGATTTCATTTTTCGTTTTCCATTCCTTTATAATGATTCGTCGTTTCGTTTACATCTTCTTTGGCGTTAATCGGCAATTCTCATTCGATCTTTGAGTATTAAGAGATTGTCCACTAGCTGCTTTTCGAATTCCATATCGCCAACGCTTTGTTCAGGGTCCATGATCCAACGGCCGATTTCACGACAACGGGGAGTAGGGAGGGAAGACAAGATAACATTCGATGGCATGGATTTTTCTTTGATAGGCTGAGATTATAGACAGAAAGACCCAAGGACTTCGCATCTAACACTGTAACTAATACGCAGTCAAAAAAGGGGCACAATCGGGAGATATATCCGGAATCATGTATGACAAAGACTTGATTTACTCATTTGCTTATTCGTGTGGGCAAATGAGTTTGTTTTTAAGGGGTTGTTTGGCTCAATGCTCGAAAATGAGATTATGTGATAGATTAAATTCGAGCTCAGGGTTTGCTTAGAGCTATTTGAAAGTGAAATAAAGTGAAGCTAGAGATTCGTGCCATAATACTTGGAGAATAACTTTTATTGGTGGTTGAGGCAGATCCTGATTCCTGCCATATTGAGAAAGTATCCAAAGCGCCATCCCACCCTTACAACAACTAGTACCTTCCTCTCTACTTATGCGTGCGTCGGTGCTTCCCACACTCGGGCAGTACCTGACTTCCTTGGCTCGTGGCCAGAGAAAACGCCTCTGAATGAGCCAAGACTCTTAAACATTCATCCCGTCGACCTTGTCACCTCTCGACAGAAGCAGTCCATCATCATATCATGGCCCCGCGAGCACGGAAGAGAAGAGCATCTGCTACGGGTGAGTTGAGATACAATCACGAGTTCGCCTACAGAAGCTAAAACTACATGAGAGAGCAACGGTACCGAAGATGCACCTCCCAGAAAGACAACCAGGGCTCCCAGAAAACCAACAAACCAGCGCAGGGGCAAGAATTTCATGCGCGCAACGAACGCTTCTTCCAACAAGAGGCGAAAGGTTTTCTCTGTTGAAGCCAAGAGCCGGATCAAGAAACACTGTTCCGACTTTGTGAAGTTCATCGATAAGGAGACTCGTACACCGGTGTATGTAGCTTCCGGCACTTCGTTCGATTTAATTTCCTAATACCAGCAGTCCTCGAATTGGCACCGAAATACTGAAGAAAGATATCTCTCCAGATCTTGCAGGCGTTCTTCCCTGGACGAGTTCTTCCTCAGCTCTCCAGAGTCAGAACACCCAACCTTACCCGAAGATGATTCTCAAAGCACTCGACAATTTACAGAGTGATGTTAGGGCCTACGAAGGCCTAGTCAAACAAGACAACAAAATCCGAGCACCGAACTGGATGCGCTGGCAACAAGATATCAATGACCTGGAGGACGTGAGCAAGCACAGTCTTGCGATAGCTTCGAAGATGATCAATCATTCAATTATGCCTGATTCACACGAACTTCCTCCCAAACCATCTGAGGGCGCTGGCGGAGTTGAGCATGTAGCATGGGATCTGATTGAGGAGGCTCTACCAAAGATGCCTGATGATATATGGGGAAAGATTGCGCAGGGCCATCTGAAGGCGTTTACTGGGGTATTGAAAGTGCTATCAGCTGAAACTGAAGGATGATTTAACGGCATTGATAATCAATTGCGATGGCTTGGAAGAGATCATATGAATAACTTAGTTGTCTTTAGGAGTGCAGCACCAAAGGCATAAACCAATTGAGTAGTACTACAGATACACAGTTTTTCAAAGACATCTATTCCATGTCTTTCATCAAGTCTGCCACCTAATAGTGCCAACTCCGCTGACTCATCCCCGTCACAACCAAAGAGAGGTGACACGTGACCGTGCACGTCGAGGGCTAGCTTTAACCCACAGGCCACAATTTTCCCACGCAAAGTTGGATTTCGGTGGTTCATTCTCTTTTCTGAAAATCTTCGACCTCCTACTAACCACCAGGACCTCGACCAAGCCGGTATGTGAAAACCCCCGTCCTCGAGAATTTCTTTCTTCTTCTCTTCCAAGGCCTTTATTTTCCCTTTGTTCTTGTTCTCTCGCTAACCTCTGTCGTCTCTGCGATAAACAGCCAAGATGGGTGCCCTCAAGTACGTCGAAGAGCTTCAGAAGAAGAAGCAGTCGGATGTCGTTGCCTTCCTCCTCCGAGTTCGCTGCTGGGAAGTACGTTAAACCACCAAAAATATGCACAAGCACAAACATCAATTCCCCATGTGGACGGCGGATTCAACCTGTTCTCGCTCTCTTGTTCTCTCGAATTGTCCGAAGCGGTCGAAATTTTCGTGCGAGTTTTGGATACTCCGCACTGAGAAGAAAATTCCCAACAACGGAATCAACACAAAAACTATGTACGCTTGGACACCGCCGAGAGAGAACTTGAGACGGAGCAGGCTGTTTATCATTAACCGCCGTCTGTGCTATACACTCGTTGGACGTTTGCTGAGAGTGCATCAATATAGCTCCGTCAATTGAACGTCATCCACCGCGCCTCTCGCCCCTCCCGTCTGGACAAGGCTCGCCGTCTCGGATACAAGGCCAAGCAGGGCTATGTTATCTACCGTGTCCGCGTCCGCCGTGGTGGCCGCAAGCGCCCTGCTCCCAAGGGTGCCACCTATGGTAGGTTTTTACTCTCTCGAGAACAGGGGGATGTCAGCATCTAACACAGACCCAACAGGCAAGCCCACCAACCAGGGTATCAACCAGCTGAAGTACCAGCGATCCCTCAAGGCTACCGCTGAGGAGCGTGTCGGCCGCCGATGCGCTAACCTCCGAGTCCTCAACTCCTACTGGATCAACCAGGACTCTACCTACAAGTACTACGAGGTCATCCTCGTCGACCCTCAGCACAAGGCCATCCGCATCGATCCCCGCATCAACTGGATCGTTAACCCCGTCCACAAGCACCGCGAGTCTCGTGGTCTCACCGCCACCGGCAAGAAGTCCCGTGGTCTCAACAAGGGCCACCGCTACAACAAGACCCAGGCTGGCCGCAGAAAGACCTGGAAGCGCCACAACACCCTGTCCCTGTGGCGATACCGATAAACAGCTCGTCCCCTGCTTCGGGAGGAGCTGGCTTTGTTATTCGCAACGCGGCTGTTCGCTTGTACACGCGATATGGGAGGGTCTGGTTTTGGCACTGCATGCTTGGACTCTGGGGAGTCGGGACGCTTATTTGGTAGCACAAAAAATGGAATCAAGAGCAATTCCAATTTCATGATCAAGATTAAGAATATGGTTTCCCGAATTTTGCCTACCGATTTGTGATTTGGTGCTGTGCCGTGATTCAGGCCGATACACTTATGAAACATTGACTGAAGTGTTTTATAACAGCACTCACATTTTCAGGGTTGTTTCACTACCAAAAAGCTAAACATTTGACTGCTCTGGATGTGTCGAAAATCCTTCTCGCTCGAGGAGTTTCTGAAAGCTTAGCAAAACTTTTCGCTCTCAAGCTCAGGTAGCGCTGTATTGCTAATGAATTGATCCCAGGCCAGCAAATTTGCAGTCTTTTCAGTGGGCTCTTCGCTCTTCTAACCATTGATGTGGCGCTGACATTGTGGCTCGCTCAGCTAAATCCAATTAAGCGCGTCATGTATGTAGCCACCGCGCCTAACTATCCCATTTACTTAGCGCGTGAAGTGCAACCTCAACACTCTTGATAGAAAGCAACTGAACCAGAGCAAAAAAAGAGAACAAAAGTGTTTGTAAGGGCGAGGACTTGTTACTGCTATAGATTTTGACTTTAAATCCACAAGAAAGAGATATACGCCTTTGCTATCAACACCAAGCCAACTCCTTCATTCACTTCTTCGCACTCACTTACATCCTCACTTTCACTTCACTCTCGCTCACTCACAAACATCCATGTCTCTTCAGCCGTCCTCATGACGGACCTCCTCCAAATCCTACCCTCCTTTCCCCTTCGCCCTTTTGCAGCTCTAATACCAACAATTGAGCAGCAGGCTCTCACAACAACAGATCTTCTCACCCTTCATCCCGCAGACATAGCAAAGCAGACACGCCTCCCTATCCTCGATCTCAAGCGTCTTATAGCTGCTATACAAGCGTCTCTCTCTGACGACCTCAGTCCACAGCAGCCACTACTTCAACCGGCTGAAGATCCCACCGTCATTAGTACTCTTGACGAGGGTCTGGATGCTGCATTAGGAGGTGGCGTGCCTGTTGGTGTGATAACGGAAATCACAGGTGAGAGCGGTGCTGGAAAGACACAAGCTCTTCTATCGTTATGTCTTGCTGTCCAACTCCCTCCACCTCATGGCCTGGGCCGTGAAGCTCTCTACATCTCAACTGAGGCAGCTCTCGCCACAAGCCGTCTTGCTCAGATGCTCAACTCAAACCCCATTCTACAACAATACGATGATCCCGAGACTCGCCCTTCACTTGATGCTATTCGCAGCGCAGTCACACCTGATCTAGAGACACAAGATCACATCCTCGACTTTCAAGTCCCCGTACTTCTGTCCCGTCACAATATAAGCCTCATCATTCTCGACTCAGTGGCCGCCAACTATCGTGCTGAATTCGAACGTCAGGGCTCTCACGGCTCTAATATGGCCGCTCGAAGTGCTGAACTCGTTCGTCTCGGTGCCCTTCTTCGCGATCTAGCTCGACGGCATAATCTCGCTGTTGTTGTAGCCAACCAGGTCGCTGATCGATTCGCATCCAGCTCTACACCACGACATGCACCTCCTAGGAGCAGTGGCGTCGCTTATGAGAGTCCCCTCGCTTCAAGGAGTATGCCTCCTCCTTCATCTACAAACCTTCCTGGCACTCCCTCGTCATCATCACCCTTTGCCTTACAAGATCCCGATGGTCCTCCGCCTCCACCCGCCCTAATGCTTGATCATCAACAACGTTGGTTCACAGGCTGGGGTGATGATCCCCACGCTTCTTATTCACTCAAGACCCCAAGCTTGGGCCTCGTGTGGTCAACGCAGATTGCTTGTCGTATCGCACTCTTCAAGCGTCCTGTCTATGGCCGTATAAGACAAGCTGCGCCAGTAACAGTAGAGGACGACTCTGACTTGGCAGCACCCACACTCAGAGGATGGCGAAGGTGGATGAAAGTTGTATTTGCGCCCCACGCGCCTCCAACGGGTCAAGGCTTAGACGGGGCGGTCGAGTTCGAAGTCACTATGGGAGGATTAAGATCAATCAAGATTCAAACGGCCAAGAAGCAATAACGAGCGTGGAAGTAAGAGTGTATATAAAGTTGTGTATCCGCCACTGGCAAAAGTTTGTATCATCAAAGTCACGACAGGCTAAGACTCACTGTAGATATGCGCATAGAGAGAAACTTTAAGCAACCAAAATAATACCTCTAGACTACCTGAGCGCCTCATAAATGACTGTGCTATATGTGAGGTATACAAGTTCCAAAACTCCATTCTGTGCATATCCATCAAGTGACCCTAATTATCTGGGGTGGGGAAACTCGTCATCCATCTGAAGTCGCACTCCGACGTTCATGCTGATGAGCTCCTGTACAAGCAACTTCGCTGCATACGGCATCGTCATCTTCGTAACCTCCCTTGTACTCTTGCATGTGTGACAGTAACCCTTGTATCCGAACAAACCACACTGCTGGCATATATCAATCTCAGTACCATCCGAGCTGATCATGAGTCGCTCCAGCAGAAGCTGGGATGCACCATAGGCGATCAAACAATCACGTTCCATTTCTCCCAGACGTAGACCACCATCTCGCGAACGACCTTCTGTAGGTTGACGAGTGAGGATGGCTCGGGGACCTCTGGATCGAGAGTGCATCTTGTCTTGCACCATGTGCTTGAGTCGCTGGTAGTAGATAGGTCCGTTAAAGACGTACGCCTCCAGTGGCTCTCCAGTGATACCCGATGTGAAGTAGTCCTTGCCCTCCCACGAGAAGCCATGGTCTACAAGCACCTGACTCATCTCTTCCAACGGATGAGAACGGAAAGCATCTCCAAAGCCATAGTCAGGACGGCCGTGGACGATAGAAGCCTTGCCCGTTAGACATTCAAGGAGCTTACCGACTGTCATTCGAGAAGGGAAACCGTGGGGGTTCATGATAATGTCGGGGCTCAATCCACTATCAGAGAAAGGCAGGTCCTCTTGCTCAACAATAATACCAACGACACCCTTCTGACCGTGACGAGACGAGAACTTGTCACCCAACTCGGGGCGTCGAGTTTGTCTCGTCTGAACCTTGATTACTGTGGTATCCTTCTCTGTCTGAGAGATCATGACCTTGTCGATATATGCGGGATCTGCGATTCGGTATGAAACCGATGAGTCGCGAAACTCGGCAGGTCCACGGTCCAGCCCAATGCCAGTACTTGTCTGGTCAAGTGGTGTCTCCTTCTTGACCATGGCCTCGCCGCCGTTTACCTTATAACCAACAATTGCAAGACCATCGTCATCCAATGCCTCGTGCTTAGCGATCCGGCGCTTAATCTTGCCATCGCCCTCATTCTCGGGGTGTCCGATACGTTCTCTGCGTCCGTTGGGGTACTTCTGCAGTTCCGTCGTGTACTTTCTGAAAACCTGGCAACGACCAAATCCTCTGTCGATTGATGCTTTGTTCAGAACCAGAGCATCTTCAATATCGTATCCTGAGTATGACATAACAACCACGGTGGCGTTTTGTCCTGCAGGAAGCTTGTCGTAACCGATAAGCTGAATGGTCTTTGAAATAACCATGGGCCGTTGGGGGTATACGAGTGTGTACAGAAGAGTATCAATGCGGTTGAACTGGTTGTATGCAATTGCACCAATGGCTTGTTTACCCATAGCACATTGGTAAGTGTTACGAGGGGATTGGTTGTGGTGGGGGAAGGGAATCAATCCTGCGACAGCTCCCAGGACTGTAAAGGGCTCGATTTCCAAGTGAGTGGTACTCTGTGTCAATTGATCCTCATAAATGGTGATGAGGGAATCGTTCTCCTCATTGACATCGAGATACTCCACGATTCCGCGGTTCAGAAAGTCGTCAAATGTCGCTTTGCCCATCTGCAGCAATCGCAAGTGCTCAGGCTTGAGCTTCTGCTTACCATTCTTAACGATGACATAAGGTCGACAGATACGGCCCTCATCAGTGGCAATATGAACGGCGTTGAAGTGTGTGTTGATATTGATGCCAACAAAAGGGGAGATCCAACCTCTCCTTCGCATAGTTCTAAACTTTTGCGCAAATCGTTTCGGGTATCGAGTTAATGCGAACGGAGTACCGTTGATATGAATAATGTAGCTTCCTTCACGGTGCATCTCAGCACCCGAGAAATTGCGGATAGGTTCAACACCAGCATCTAGTGTAAAGATCCACCGTTTAACAGGCTCTTCATCAACGTTGGTAGTAATGTGGGTCATCAAAGCCAAGTTCTTCACCAGACCACAGGCTTCACCTTCAGGTGTATCCGACGTACATAGCATACCCCACTGTGATGGTTGAAGTGCACGAGGGCCAGAAACCTTTCGGGTCTTTTCGAACTGACTGCTTATTCGGGTCATCATACCAAGAGCGGCGATGTAACTCAGCCGACTGAGCACGTGGGTGACTCCTGCTCGGTTCATATTAAAGCGCTTGACAGTCCAATTTCCAGTTTGAATGGCTCGGTTGATTCCATATCCAATGTTGTTGGCGTGGTTGCTAATCATATGAACCGCATCGAGAGGAACTGCCCTGTTGTTTTTCTTCAGGAATTTGTCGATCGACATCTTGACTCCAGATGTGAACTGTTTGAATAAATCTTCAAATATAAGTGAGAGAAGTTGACCAGCCAGCTCAAGTCGTTTGTTTCCCACGAAATCTCTGTCGTCAACCAACTTGGGATTGTGGGCGGCAATGAGAACCCTTCGGGTCATCTGAGCCACATAGATAGCCTTGGGGTAGAAATCCAGTCCCTCAATGGGCACGTGGGCAATGACCAGGTTGGCTAAGGCATCGAGGCCTTCTTCGACGTGGTTACGGCGCACTTGAGGACCGAATGTGCCTCTGCGGGAACCCATCTTTACCTTTGCTCCGATATACTCCAGCGCCTGGTGCTGAGTGGAAACGCCAGCCTTTGTGGCCTCGTCAAAGTTTACCAGGAATTCATCTTGGTATCTTCCATCTGATCCAGCGACAAGCTGCATAATTTCCATATCTGACAATCCTCCCAGGGCCTTCAGGATGATCACGATCGGAATACCTTCCACCAGGACGTTGTGTGTGAGGAGAATTCTGTCCTTCTTCAGAGTAACGTACGTCTTCGACTTTCGTTCGTGTGTAGAACTGGTGACCGATGCTGAAATAATGTTGTTCTTCTCGTCGGCTTCAACAATGATACGGTTCTTGCTCAGTTGCTCCTGAATCAAAATGACCTTCTCGGTACCACCAATAATGAAGTAACCGCCAGGGTCAAGTGGACACTCGTTCATCTCCTCCATCTGCGTATTATTGGCTCCAGCGAGACGACACTTAGAGCTCTTGAGCATGACTGGCATGCGTCCAAGAGGCACATTCTTTCGCACAATTCGCTGCTTGTCTCTGATGTATTGTATGTCGACAAAAATTGGCGCGGCGTATGTCATATCTCGAAGGCGGCACTCCATGGGAGTCACTTCGCTATGTGACTTGTTGTCTGTCCAATCTTGACGTCGAGGACTGTCTACTCGGATATCTGTGAACCTACAAAGTAATGTTAGCATAGCTGATTTACTTGATATCCCAGTACCTACTCTAGCCAAAAATTGCTGTCTACTTCGCTTCGAATGGTTCGATTGGCGCGTACGATATCTTTGATCTCCTGCTCCACAAAGAAGTTGTAGGAGTCAATATGCCTAGTTCCAGTCAGAATCTTCGAAGTACAATCGCAAGCTCTGCGCGCTTTATCTTGATACACACTGTTTGACGAGACCTATAAATGAGTTAGCAATAAGGCTCACCGGGCTGATCGACATCCTTACCCTTGACTTTCAGGAAGGCTGGCAGGAGCTGGAACTTGTCCTCCTTTGTGGAAATAGGATCCGTGAGCTTCTTGCCATTGTAGAATGGCTCCAGGAGAGCCTCAAAGCCATCATCGACCGTAGGCATCTTGAATGTCACCCAAGAGAGCGCATCGAAAAAAAATGGTTTTTGGGTGCGTGTTTGTGGCGGCCACTTTTTTTCTGCACCAGCTTGCGATAGCTTCGCAAAAAGTTCTTGCCCCGCGGTTACGGTCATAGGTGGAGCCGGCTTAATCGGGTGCGCCACGGTAGGGGACGAGAGTTTGGTGATGTGTGTCACGTGATGTATTCCAAGTTTTGTACAAACGTGAACGTAGAAACGTCTTGGACTCCTGTTTAAAACAGCCATTTTATAGAAAGTACCGACTTCCATTTTGTATATCATTCTACTCTGAACTTTGTAGTATTCTTCGGAAATGAGCAATATTGATTACTCCATGTATTCACTACGAAACCGACGTCTACGGCGCTTGATCTGGCCTACCGTATGCTTCTGATGGTCGATTTTAGTTTCTAAAGGCATGAGAACGATGCTTTCTGAGTTTGAGACATGGTCGCGTTTACAACCAGTACACGGTCAAACTATTTAGCGGTGGCAACCTCCACCGGAGATGCAATGTATTTTTCAGTAGTGATGACGCTTAGCATATAGGCTTGCAGAAGCTTGTCAAGTGTAAGACTGGCACCACATTATCACCAATGGAAGGCCAAAAACCCATCTCGACTCCATTTGACTATCCGGCTGAAGTATAGAATAGCCATACAAAGAGTTGGATGTTTAGACGCAACAGTAGTTCTGTCAAAGAGACCGACGAAAGATGTCAAACTGGGCGTCAACGCCAATTCTACAATTAATCGTTACTCAAGGTAATAATCAGATGATGTGTATACTAAAGAACAATTCATCCTCATCGTTATGGTGGTCGCCATTTTCCGACCCTCGGCATGGATACTTTGCTCAACGCAAGTTGCTCACAGACATGGCCTCGGGATCGACTGTGCGACATCACACCCCCGCATGGGATGTACACATAGGCTAGGCAGGTAACCCTCTGCAAATTGTCTATCTGTTCATGGCTAGCATCGATGTGTGTCACTGGGGTTCTTGACGGGCATTGTCTAAAGTGTGGAGACCACTCAGTGGCACATGAAAGCTAGCTCACCTGGCTCATGTGCTGTGATCGTAGCGGGATGAAGCAAAGACATGATTCTTGGCGCTGGCAATTAGCCCTCTAGTGTGAGTTGATCGGACCCTGACTTCTAGTCGCGACGTAGGAGGGTGGGACGGCAACCTGACTAGCTTGATGGACCACTTGTAGCGGCAGGTTGTAAAAGTCGGTGAAGGGATTGAGTCTTTTTGATAGTGAGGGGAAAGTTGGTTATAACTTAGTTAGCCAGAGGGACATGCAGAAGAGGCAAGTGGTGGATCTCGACGTGCTTCGTCAAGCTGTAGTGAAGAATGTCTACTCCGTATGTACTGTCATATTCAAGCCCATCGATGATGCCCCAAACAGTAAATGCTTCAGGTTACTTGGACTTGTGAAGATGGTTCAACGCCAGAACATTTACTGTCATAGCTCCCCAGCACGACTCGAGCCAGTGACCTTATCGGTTTGTGGCTATGAGATAGTCGATATGGCTAAACGAAGTTTTTCGCAGTTGTGTGGGAACGGTGCCTGATGAAGACGTCTCAAGGCGTCGCAGCTTTAACAGTCGCAACCATAATTAACCCCATCGGCAGTGGCTCAACTAGTGGTTCCCCATGTGCAACAGCGCTGCTCAGGGTGGATTTCGTACCGACCAGGCCGAGGGCCTTTGTGACCACCATGGCCTCTTTGTATTTATTTCAGAACGGTTGATGCTGATTGGCCGTGGCATCATCCCAAGACGCTACTGCGCGAGGTCAAAGGAAAGCATGACGCAAGTCGCACCACGACCATGACTGTCTATCGATCGGTTCCTGGTCATGTTCCGTCAACCAGTAAAAATACGAAAGCCATCATTTGTATCCCATGGTCAGCCACCGCGATTTCTGTGTCATTGGCCTCTTGTTAGCAATGCCAGTCAGAGGTGCGAATCAGCTCAAAATCCACGAAGCGCCAGGTGGAGGATTCATTGATGTGTCAACTGTCTGTGGCGGATGGCTGACGGCTATATGCTGTCGAAATAGAGTGGCAATATGAGGCCCGACTTGATATTGACAGCTTGTGCTGCAACGGACCTGTCAGGTTGATATAAGCAGAGCTCCCATGCCAGGGCGTTCCGGGTCGATGCATCATCATCAAGGGCAATCTGGGGACATGTTAGTTTGGCTTTTGCAGTTCAGGATGGGACGGGTTTTGGGTGACGTGCAGGAAGGATGGAAACACCAACCAATCGGTGGATCAAATTGGAGTGACTGGGATGTGTGCTTGATCCAGGTCTTGTGTGCCTCTTGTTGAACCGAATTGTGTTTGTTCATTGACTGTCTAGCTA
>VYWZ01002879.1:0-19594 GCA_008711595.1 Fusarium xyrophilum
AGGATTTTTTGACTTACTCGCTTGTCTGACCCACTCGCTTATTAACCACGTTAACCTAATTATATAAAGCTTATAGTAAGACGGTATATTATATAACTGCTTACTAGATTAAAAATCTCTTATCTATTATATTTCTTACTAAAAGTTTACCCTTTTAGGAATAGCTTCGCTATACACCGGATCAACTGTAACGGATAAATCGAGGAGATCAGGGCCTTAAGGAAAATCGGCCTCCCACAGAAGCAAAGCAATTGGTCATATGAATTCTCAGTCACAATTACAGCAGATGAAGGAAGCGAAGCGCCTGAAGAGAAAAGATGAAAAGTGACGACATGGGTGAGTTTCTCCCCTGCTCGGAGCATGTCCACTGTGCCATTGCCTGGAATGAATGAATCGATTTGGCTGAGCACCTCAGACAGAAGCAAAAAAGTTGGCTTGGAGGGTTGCCAAATAAGACCATTCTCAGGCATACCCTTACACAAACCACTTTTCTCTCCTGTTTGTTCCTCTTTGTGATCTTCGCAGCATCCTCGTCTTGTCCTTTTCTTTTCGCCCTTCCCCTTGCTTGTCAACCTAGAAATCGCGAGATTGGATCGACGTCTACTCCGTGCGTTATCTTTGACTCTTACGCATTACGTACCCGACGCGCCTTTCTCCCTTGCATCGACAACCTCCTGTCCCTTACTCCCCACCAAGACCACGGGAAATCCAAATCTACACGAGCCCAACGATTGCCATTCTCTCCCTCCATACATCTTTGCTCTCTGATCATCGACCTTGAACCTGTTTGTCCAACATCACGTCACTCAAGACGCTCTCTATCGTCTTCGGTTGTCATACCCTCCTAACGTAAACGAACCGAGACTGTACATACTCCTTTGCGACAATTGTCTTTGTTGGAAAGGCATCTAAAGCAGAGCCTGAACCTACTCTATAGGCCATCTGCAACCGACCGACCACAAACGCAAGACAAGCTTCGCCAATCATTGTTAAATCAGCATCTTACGCATCTAATTCGCTTCCTGCGACGATACCTGAAAGCTGTTGGGCACAGTTCGCTATGAAGTGAATCAAGCTTGCTCATCGTGATCTAAACCCAAGACACGCGATCAATTCGATATGCCATAGACGTCTCGAACCGTGTCCGATCACTATTTGTACATCTAATATCTGTTTGCGAAACTGTGCTTGCCCTTTGAGGTTCAAGCTGGACTGTTCCTCTGCGTTTGGCTACACTACCTACGAATTCGATACCCAATCCGTCTTGATACCTAATACCCTCTCATCGTCCCACGATGGAACGACCTCCTTCGCGGTCTTCTTATGGAAGAACTGCGTCTCGATCCTCTACAACCACAACCAATACCAGAGCTACAATGCATACCGCCCATAGCGCTTTGTCTTCGTCACAAGCTCCTGGATCTCCCAATCTTTCCCAATCGCAACACTCACACCGACTGTACCATGCGACTTGTCAAAGACCATCCAGTACCATTCCCCGAACCACAACGCGGACGCCACGCTTGACTCGAGAGGCTAGCAGCGAGTCAACACGGCAAACCGTCGTATCATCATTCCTTCAAGAGAAGCTTCAGCAGTCGCGCATGGCCGAGAGCGACCGATCGACGACATGGTCGCGCAGTACTGATGTAAACTCTTCAGGCGAGTTTAGTCGGAGCCTTGGTTCTCCCATTAAGAATATGGAGGCCGATGGACGACCTAATTCTGCCGCTGGAAGTGAAACCAACAAAAAGAATGGACGGGGGGTAAAGGATATGGAACAGGTAGGATAATGAACATGGAATACTGTTGGAGTTGGCTAACATGAAGCAGGTCATATCATCACTTCACAAGAAGAACTTTGACCTCAAACTAGAACTGTACCACCGCCGGGAACGACAGAAGGCATTGGAAGACAAGGTCGAATCTCTCGAGGTGGAAAAGTCACGAGCTGAAGAGATGAACGGCCACCTTTCGCAAGAGTTGGAGAAGCGCGACAAAGCAATTGAGGAGGCCGTTGCTATGATTGTGAATCTCGAAGCCAGACTTGAGCAACATACCAAAGAACGTTCCATCATCGAGCAGCTTGAAGCCGAAGGCCAATACGCAGCACCAACATTCGACCCATGCTACGAAGATCCCAGACCCGCT
The DNA here is from genome assembly GCA_008711595.1 of Fusarium xyrophilum. Classification (NCBI taxonomy): domain Eukaryota; kingdom Fungi; phylum Ascomycota; class Sordariomycetes; order Hypocreales; family Nectriaceae; genus Fusarium; species Fusarium xyrophilum. The sequence goes on from VYWZ01002879.1 coordinate 2,152, forward strand.
ACTCAATCGCCGGATATGATGAAGCAAATTGGAAGTGGCAAGGCTATCAATCGTGTGCCGAGTTTCCTCTCCGACCACAGCGAGACAACCGAGAATCTGCGAAATGTCTATCTTGGTACCAGGGGTAGCATTCTCAGTCTTGCGCAAGTCCCCGAAGGCTCTAATGAAGCTGATAACGGCCGTAACACAGCCATGGGCAGCCCAAGCCTGAGCGTTTTGAGCGAGAGCTCTTTTGTCAGCGTGTATGGATCCAAAGAGCATGATAGCAGCGGTATACAAGATGTGGACGAGCCCCTTGCTCTTGATGGTGCCCATAGTCTCCCGGCTAAGGCCAGTACAATCAGCAGGCCGAAGACAGCATTTGTCAATTCGCATGCCTCACCCAACAGATCAGCTCGATCGAACTCCCTCTCGACTCATCAAGCACAGTTTAATTCGATCAATGATGCAATCGAACACAACTGTCCTGCGCGAAAGGGCGAGCGAAGCTACACTTGGAACAAGGTGGAAGAACGACCTCAAGGCTGGGATAAGGATGGAGCCGATGTGTTTATTGGCCGTTCTACTATACCCGCCAACCACCGACGCACCAAGGAGGAGAAGCGTGAGTCCCTTCGAAGAGTCATCACGGATGCTTCTGGTGGTGTCAGGCTACATGACCAAAATCTGCCACCAACGCCAGACACTATCTCTACGTCTACCTTGCGACGGTTCCAGAATTCCAGCGACACATTGTCCAAGCATCCCACAATGCAGCGAAGCCACGGTGCTCTTTCAGAGACGTCTGATAATGAAGGAAGTATGGGAATGCACTCGGGCGTTCAGCTACAGGAACCCATGCGTGCAGTCAAGGCCTCAGCTCACATCATCGATCTGAACAACAGAGCTTACGCCGAGAACCGGGGAAGGTCTATCCAGCGTCCCCGTTCTGCTGACGAAACTACCATATCGAACCGACGAGGAAATGATTGGGATAGCGATACCGACGAGTCGGACGTGGATTCCCTCGGTTCGAGCCTCGATATCTGGATGCGCGAAAGTGCCAAGCCTAACAAGAACGGTGGACGAACCTCGCCTGATCTGTTCAGCTTTCCCTCGAGCGCGACTAAGGGTGGCTGGTCGATGGAAGCTATGTACGGCGCCGGAGGTGCAAGCATAGGCACCGACTCTGAAACGATTAGAAATCTGTTCCCCGTCCAGCAGGAACTCTTCTCGGCCTCACTGCCTCCACCACCTCCCAATAGACGATCGAGTCTGAATGCTCAGACAGTAGCACAGCTCAAGATCTCCAACCCCAGTCGTCCACCTACCAATCCGAAAGCTTCTAAGTCAGGCCGTAAGAAGGGGCATCAGAGGAGGAACAGCGACGACATTCAGATGCGAGCGGAAATGCAGGCTCAAGCACTGCCTGCCGGGGAACAGAAAAAGAACCATTATCCACCCATTTCAGGACAGCCAGCTCAGAACAAGTTCGCAAAGTTCTTCCGCCGATCGTCAACAACTGCCCCATCTCCGACTCCAACGGAGACTGGACCTACTGAGCCACCAGGCAATGGACTCTCCTCAAGCGTTAAAGGCGCATCAGGACTTCCGCCATGGATCAGCCGGACAGGCGTGGCAGATGAGGATCGCGACAGTGCGACACCACCACCAATCATGCGAAGCTCTCGCCACAGTCGGCATACCTCGATTGACGTGGGTGACGACTCCATCATGAGCCAGGAGCCAGGTACCCCAGGTACACCGAGGATGGACAGGGACGCTTCAGAGCAAATAGACAGCCCAAGAGCAGGAGGCAAGAGAAGGTGGTTCGGTCTTAAAAACAAACAAGGCTAGGAGATTTGGATTTATCACGGCATACAATTTGCATACACTGGATTTCTTAGCGGGGCGTCAGAATGCTCACACGCACCACAGCCGAGTTCTGGTATGATGTATCACAGGCGCAACACAACCAGGCGTTGGACTTCCCTATTCGTATCATGGACACTGCGGTTTGTTTTCTTGGGCGGATGGATTGGGTGGCTCAGGCAATGGATCAGGGGCGTATCTCGGCATTAGCTAAATCATGATAGCTTAGGAGCATCAAAGCGAGTTTAGCATAGATTGACAGAATCAATTCACATTTCCAACGAAGGCGGCGCATGTCACAAGTCATGAGGAGCAAAGTGTGAGTTTAACTGAACTGTATTGAAATTCGCTTCGCTTCGCCTTGCATCATAATACTAGCATTTCATCATCCGTGCCTCCGTCAAAATGCCTCCCTTATGTTCGGCTGTTGTAAAACCAGTGTACAAGAAGAGAAAGAGGTTGAGCCGTCGTGGTCTCATGAAAAGAGTGTTTGTGCTTAAACGAAAGTCCAAGTTCCCTTACCGCGTCCAATGTCCTGGGGTCCGATGGCCTGCTCAAAGGCAGCGGGGGAGACATCGAGGTCGGTGTCCTTGCAAGCCTCGCAGCGACTGTACCACACATGTCAGCAGTGTTCACGATAGAAGAGAGGTGGAAGCAACTTACTCGACGACAGTGAGGGTCACGGTACCAGCATCGCCCTGGAGGGTGATGGTCTTGCCACAGACATCCCGGGTGTCGTAGAGGTTGGCACCGACAGCGGCGACCATGTCGTCGACGCCGTGGGTTCCAGCGCAGGCGCCCTTGCCGGGGGTGTAGAAGGTGATGTCGCCCTCGGTGCGCTTGACAGCCGGAGCTGCGAGGACGAGGGGAAGAGCGAGAAGGAAGAGCTTGGGGAACATCTTGAAGAAAAGAGTGTTTGAGCTTGCGGTGTAGAGAGTGCGTGCTGAGTGAATGTGATGTGCTTGAAGGCTTTGAGTTGTTTAGCTTTGAAGGAGTGGGAGTTGCTGATGATGAGGGGGGAGGGAAAGTCAGGAGAGGAAAAGAGAGGTGTTATGTGGCTGACATTCACTGCCCTCGTCTCTCTCTATCGTGTTGGTGGAGGAACAATTCACATCTCACGATGCGCGCTGATTCATTTGAACAACTGGCAGTGAGTGATTCACTGCAGCAAGCGTGGTCCGCAGAGAAGTTGCGCGTGTAGTTGGATTGTGAGTTTCTGGGCAAGTGTTTCACACTTGATGGGTTGTGGGGATGTGTCAATGTGATGCTGTGTTACGGTGTTGACATTGACGTGTGGGGAGGTTGTGACGAGGAGGGGATATAGAGGGGAGAAGATGATGGGGATAAGAGTGCTAAGATATGGATGGATTGGCTTTGGAGTGGTGATGTTGTGATGCTCACACTCGTGAGAGCGATGCTACTTGTATATGTTTCTGAGATTGGAGGCTGAAGCATCTCACATTGCGGACAGAGATATCACGGTGCTATCATGAATAGAGCTGTGGTTTCATGAAGCAGTCAATGCTCCAAAGGCTATATCTTCCACCATGATACGGTTGGCCCAATCCCTCTTCTGCCACCAAGTCCCGGTCCGAGTTCGTAGCTACACAGCAATGAACCAGAAAGCCACTTGAATGCGGTGATGGAAGGCAAGGTTTCATTATTCACCTTCGCCACAGAGGATACGATACGATTGACGCGCGGACAGGTGGCAGCAATACACCTCGACGAAGACATTATACGAAGCGAGCAATAGGCATCACGATAGCACCACCTTCTGGCACGGCTTCCACAGCATTCGCTCTATCAGAGACCAGCAGAGCTTATTGATTGATGGAGGGACAGTCGCGGTGCTGCGTTGAACAGAGGGACTTGGAGAGTTGTGCGAGCCTTGTTTGCGGATTGAAATGTGGTGCAGGAAAGGACTTGATGTTGTCTAACATGTGGAGAAAAGGGTCACTCGTGAGAACCCGGAGAAACGGGGAAACGGTTGACGATTGTTCTGAGCTGTGTGTGTGTGTGTGTGTGTGTGTGTGTGTGTGTCTGTTGAGGCATCCTAGAGCCTTGTGGAAGCACACTGCCTCGACTCTCGTTTTGAGATGCTGGGGATGTTGATATGATAACAGCTCATGGCTTGCCACGCTTTCTCCGTTAGATTCGCACATCTTGCAAACTTCCCCTTCATGCTGCCGGGAGAGTCTAGATTGGCCTTCGGTCCCTGGCATTATTAGATCCTGGCACAAGAAAGTTGTACAGCATGATGGCTTGCTCACTCAACTAATCAGATCAGAGAAGCTGGGAAGTTATTTTAACCACGAAAACGGGGTGCAGATGGACTCGAGCAGAGTAAACATGCGTGCAACGAGCATTGATAACCCCTCGATCCGAAATGTGAATGCTCTCGGGGCGCCAGGAGACTCAACACTCGTGACCTGAGGGTGGGAAATGCCTTCATAAAAGAGCTTGCGTTGTTGATACAAGTATCCTCTGCAGTGAGGCCTGGACTTCTGAGTTCTCTACCGTTTCCTGGAGGCCATAAGGGGACACGTAGTCTGACTTGACTCGGGTGAGAAGACGGGAAGTGTTGGTGGTACAATTGCTGACGTGCGTGGTTGTGCTACACGAGACTGGGGTTGGAGTCACTGTATTGGAGGGCCTCAGGGGACGATCGGAACATGGCGATACGTTCAGAGAGCTCGAGATGTGCCAACATAGTGTGTCCAAGTCTAGAGTTGACAGAGTATGTCGTCGGCGGTGAGGCCTGTATGCTCTGAATGGGTGATTGACATCTACTTCAATGGCCATGTTAATTGGCAGTCGCAATACTGCCATGGTAAGGTCTTGAAGAGCCTTTTGAGCCGTTGGGGGCAAACGTTTGCTTGAACCATACTCAAGCCCGGTGCAGAGCTGAGTTTAGCCCTTGAACAACTCCTTGCAATCGCATCCCGTTATGCATGGATCATTTCCGTTTCCACCTCGTAAAGAAGCAGCCTCAATATGCTCAGACCAGGCAAAACGACCGAGAATGAGACATCTCGTATTCGCAACAACAGTCAACCCAAGCCTATAAGGCCCTCGACCTCCCAATGGAAGATGTCTCCAAGACAGAGCTCATCAGCTTCATCTTCTCGCCGTGATGGTGTCCTTCCTCCTCATCTGCCTCCACGCAGCTCTTGCTCTTGCAGCCTCCACTTCACCAGCCAACACCTCAACTGCCCTGAACAACTGTCTCGCCTCCAAGAAAGTTCCCTACATCCGCCCCAACTCAGCCCAATGGACCCAAGAAGTTAGACCTTACAACCTTCGTCTGGCCTACACTCCTGCTGCAATTGCCCTGCCTACCACTGTGGACCATGTTCAAGATGCCGTCAAGTGCGGTAATCAGTACCAGGTGCGAGTCAGCGCCAAGGGCGGCGGCCATAGCTATGCTTCCTTCGGCTACGGAGGTGAGAATGGCCACCTCGTTATCGTGATGGATTCTATGGACCAGGTCACGTTGAACAAGCACATGAGCTGTAACATCCAGGCTGGTGCTCGGCTTGGACATGTTGCCTTGGAGTTGCATAAGCTTGGCCAGAGAGCTATTCCCCATGGAAGCTGCCCAGGGTAAGAAACGAACCTTGATCAAGTACGTACAAGGACTGACATGGATAGCGTTGGCATTGCAGGCCATGCCCTTCACGGAGGCTATGGCTTCGCCTCGCGAACCTATGGCCTCACACTTGACACTTTCATCGGCGCAACCGTGATCCTTGCCAACGGAACACGAACATACGCTGCAGATGGTGAAGGGGGAGACGACCAACTCATGTGGGCTCTCCGCGGTGCAGGATCTTCTTACGGAATCGTCGTTGAGCTCGACTTCCAAACGATCAAAGCACCTGATACAGTCACGCCATTCAACATCGAACTCGACTGGAACGAGAACCAAGCTGTCGAGGGATTGATTGCGTTCCAGGAGTTTGCTGTGAACGCGCCAAAGCAGTTGAACATGCAGATATACATTGGACCTTCGGGACAGACCATCCAGGGTGTTTACTATGGAACGAGGGCCGCTTTGAACACTGCGCTTGAGCCTCTTCTTGGAGATATCAGAGCGGAAATATCGGCCTCGAGCACTGGAGGCTGGATTGAGGGACTAAAGGCATATGCTGACGGCCAGACCCTCGATCAGAGACGTCCATACGACCAGGTCAATATTCGCACGCATGCTCATCACGTTTACCACTAACAACCTCATAGCACAGCACATTCTACAGCACAAGTCTCATGACCAAAGCCCTCACCCGATCCCAAGTCAAGTCGTTCGTTGCAACTCTTTTCGACAACATCAGTGATGGCGACGCCCGGCACTCATGGTACATCCTCATGGATCTCTTCGGCGGTCCCAACTCAGCCATCACGACCGCCGGTTCCGCCAACAGCGCATTCCCCCACCGCGACAAACTCCTCCTCTTCCAGTTCTCCGACCACGGAAACTACGCTACTCACGCTAACAACGACGGCTTCACGCTGCTCAAGAGATTCAGAGAGAGTATCACCAAGACCATGGATGACTCGGACTGGGGCATGTATGCTAACTACTTGGATACTCAATTGGGGAATCTGGATGCCGTTGAGCACTACTACGAGCTGAACTTGGCAAGGCTGAGAGAGCTCAAGAGAACGTATGATCGCAATGATATGTTTTGGAACCCGCAGGGAATTCGACCTGCAACGAGAGGCTGAGAACACCAAGGGGGTGTCGTGTAGTGGAGGAGACCGACATTGCCATTCTTCGTACATAGCTTCCCCTTAACCTTGTCAAATAGCCAGAACTGTACCGCACCGGACCCAGTTTCAGTTGTGGAAGGATGTTCCTAACTGTAGCAGTACTTCTTCGAGACGAGCATCGCTTTGGCGATTGGTGACACCAAATCAAATGCACTAGACGTTATTCTAGACACACATCGATCATGACCAAACCTCGGCCCCCCGATACAGACAAAACACTCTGCCGAGTAGAGAAATTTGAAAGTGATGGGTTTGGTTTGTTCTTGCGTGCAGGATGAGCAGCCCACTAACAAAAAGTCACCGAGTTCAATTCTACATATCCCAGTTTGCACCATGGTGGCCCTACAACTTCTGAAAGGGGGGGCACCCGAACTTGCTATGAAAGATCAAAAGTTCAGAAGAGTTTTATTGTTTACTGAAGTCAGGTTTAAAGTCCATCGTGTCGTACTCGGGCGAGATAGAACTGCTTACGAGCAGTGAGATGAACACCCTGGCCTTCATCTGGTGAATATCCATTTCTGCCGTGCGCGATCTCCATGAATAAGCCACAGGGACTCTACTACGATATCTCATATGTTACTGTTGTTACTGTTGCCGAGACGAAGCTGTATACCAGGAGTTGGTCACTCGGCTTCCCTTGTCTATTGCCCCTTCAATTACCGCCAAGTACTCTGTAGACTTTTTCCGACAGCCATCTGCTGCCACTTTGACGAGTCTGGCTGCTGTCCCGTCGAAGAAAGTGTGGGGGATATATGGGCTTTGGTTTAAGAAACCTGACCACAAACCACGATTTCACTGTGGCTCAGGGACATGTGCATCACAAGGGGTAGCTTCACGGCTAGGATATTATAATGAAGCGGCAAAAGGACTTCCTCAACTCGTCGATAAAGCTTTCAAAGGGCCATTGGGCTTGGTGCTGCTGTTTAAACAATGCGTAGACCAAGAAATGCCCCGAGGGAGCCATGAATGATGGCTTGCAGCAAAGGGTTATGTGAAAGGCTTTAATAAAAAAACGAGTCGTCCAGGTCTCCAGGTCCTTCCATAAGTTTGTCATGATAAAGCAGTTTTTGTACACAGATTATACAATGCACAGTCCATCCGGTTGGTGTCCTCGTCAAGGGCATCTGAGGCAGAGCGATACGCTCCATACGATGATGGCAATTTCCACATGGCCGCCTTGTGAACATGACCCCTCGACCGATATCGTGAGATGGCAATCTCGAGAAATCCAGATAATGGCCGCTGCCTAGGCGATGTGAACCCAGCGCACGATTGCTCTCAAAAGCACAAGACCAGCGAATCATAAGGGGTAAAAGAGACCTGGTCCCCAGGAACCTCGTGCTTTCTCTTGCCAGGAGTCTTGTTCACTTTGGCGGGCTTGGTTGCAGAAGGCGTGTCATCGTTGATGGCATGCAGTGTCGATGCAGTAGCTGGGATTGGAAGGATTGGACAAAGCAGAAGCTCGTGAGACCTCTTCCGTAAGGCTCATAGTAGTATATGATTGTCTGACATCGGCCTACCGTCTGTCCGGCCCCGGGTCTGCTCTTGGCAACAAGGGGGAGCGATGTTGGAGGGCTTTGAGCATATTTACGATGGACCCATTACGCTGGTTGGTCTGCTGTGTTGTGATTCTCGCCTGCAATAATTTCCTTCAAGTATGTCGTCACATGGGTTTGTTGTAAATGGCCTGGCCACCCTTCAATCGACGTCTGAGAGCATCAGTATTGTGTAGTCATGTCAACTCAGTTACAAGTCGACAACGACGTTCCGAGACCTCACAGAATGGACAATGTAAAATCAGTCAGTACGGATAAGCTGTCTGACTTGTTACGTGTTATGTCAAGACATCTCCAATCATCAAAATCACCACCATCACACAAACTCGACTTCAATCATTCCACGTCTTCCATTACACATCTATCATAAACAAGTACACATAACTCATCGTACATACATCTAGTTATTTTCAATCATCGTCTTCAACTCGGCAAACTTGACCGGCTTGGGCAAAAACAAGTCCACGCCCGCCGACATGGCATCCAACCTCGCATCCGCACTCGCCAGCCCCGTCAGCGCAAACACCGTCGTTCGAGGCACCTTGTACTCGGCCTCGAGCTTGCGGATCCTCTTTGTCGCCTCTACGCCGTTCATGACGGGCATGCTTATGTCCATCAGTATGTAGTCGAAGTGCTTCTTGACGGGTGCCCCCTGTTCTGCGTCGCCGATTGTCGACTTTCTGAACGTGTCGACGGCCTCTTCTCCGTTCTCGGCTTCCTCGTAGGAGAACCCGCACTTCTTCATGAACATTGTTAGGAGGTTGAGGTTGATCTTGTTGTCGTCGACGAGTAGGACGTGTGCCTTGCCTGGCATTTCCGGCTTCTCTTGCTTTCGTGTATTTTGCGAAGACTTATTGTTCACCTCCTCCCTGAACTCTTCATTACTTTCCTTCTTTTCGTTATTCTGACTATTGTTCCGCTTGTCGTTTTTGGAGCGGCTCTGCTCTTCCTTTCCTCGCGGTAATGGCGACGTAGTAGTCTCAGCCCAGTCGGGTTTGTTGTTTTTATCTTGGTGCGATTTCGAGTTCATCTGTTCTGTTGCGTCCGCTCTGTCCGGAGTGTTCTGCTCGTTTGACTGTCTTCCATCTGTCTGCGCACTCTGGATCAGGTTGCTGTTGTCATCATCCTCTCTGACCTCCCCGATCCTGCTGAAGCATCGGCTGAATACTTGAGCGAGCTTTCTAGGGCCACACCTAAGCACATGTTAGCATCCATATAGCATTGTCGGCGGCCATGTCTTACGGTTGTGGGATGACTTCGACCACATCTGACAATCTGGCCAAAGCCTTAGTCTGAGCTCTCGATATCTTTGCCGCTTCCTCTTCATTCAGACTGATGATGATAATGGGCGCTTTCTTATTGCGGCGTCCGTCTATCGCAGTCTCTTCGAAACGCTTTTCGAGAGTTTTTGCGGATGGGGGTTCACAATAGAGATAGAAATCGGCATTAGGTACATCCGTATCTACCTCTCTTGCAGCCTTCATGTTGAACCAGCTTGAGAAGATTTCCATCAACGCTTCATTGCGCACCTCGACTTGTTTAGTAATGGTTTTCGAGTGAAAGTCCTCGCTTGCTTCCAGGAGCACCAAAGACCTCCCCCGAAGTTGTTTGACCATGGAAGCCATGGGCTCTTCCGGCTTCGGGTTCTGAGGAACCGGCTCGAGACGGAGTCGGACTTCGATCTCAGTACCCTTATCCTGTTCCGACTTGACATCCAGCGTTCCTCCAAGTGAATCCACAATCTGTTTGACAATGCTCAAGCCCAGACCGGTGCCAGGTTGGAATGAATCTTCCTGGCTGAAAGGAACAAAGAGACGATTGTGTTGGAAGTCCTCCGACATTCCTTTTCCAGTATCCGTGACTCGGATCAAGACATCTATTCTAGAGTCGCCGCTGATCTCTTGCGCCCGTACCGAGACAAGCACGAAGCCCAACGCTGTGTACTTGAGCGCGTTACCGAACAGATTCATGACAATCCTTCGAAGGGCGCCAGGCTGTGTCTTGACCATCCATGACGCCCTCGGGCTAATATCCAGAAGGATTGATACAGGGTGATCGCTTCCTGGTTCTGGGGCTGCTTGGCTATCCCTGCCGCTCAATATCGCATCGTCTTGTTGCTTCCTGGGTAGCCTTTTGAAGTTGTGGCCAGTTGCCACGGCGTCGACAACTTCCTCGACAAGAATGGAGAGGTCTACTGAAGCCGTCATATTTAGGCTCTCCATGGAGTCTGAAGAGAGACTAATGACCTTGTTGTGCTTTGCGCCTTTTCTCAAATGTCCGCTACCGAGATTGTTTATCTTGCTGAAGTCAAGCACGTGGTTCAAGGTATCGAGAAGTGTCTTGCCACAAGTCGCGATCGAGTTGACGAGCCCGGCTTCATACGAGTCGGTTACTGCGTCTTTGAGGAACTCAGCAGCACCCAAGATGCCATGTAGCGGACTTCGTAACTCGTGACTCATACTGGCGATGAATGTAGTTTTTGCTGCTTCGTTCTTTCTTGTATTTATTCGTCCGACTTGACTGGTAATGCTGTTGCCGAAAGCTCGTAGGTAGGAAAGGTCCTCATCCAAGTTCATCATGCGACCCGGCACCGACGTCCAAAGGAAACACCCACCAACAAGTTTATCTTCGACGTAGTCAAACAATGGCAAGAAGACAACGGCTTTTGCCCCAGGAATCTTCTTAAGGAGTTCCTTGTGGTCAATCTTTTCTTTGCGTCGCTTGCTTTTCCCTCCGCCGGGAGCAGGGCTACCATCGCTTGCGCTATCATCATCGGACGAAAGACCGGCCCCTTCTTCCGTGAAAGTAAACGTCTTTCCTTTGGGAAAGAGTGAAAAGTATCTCTCGAGGGTTCCAATAGAGAAGGATGGACCTTGCTCAAGGTCCAAGGGCTTGCTTTTATCTGCCAACGAGTAGGCAAGAAGCTTGCAGGGTCTTGAAAGCGGCGACGTCTCGGAGTCGGAGCTCTCCGTGCTGAAGGTATCGGGCTCGGCAGCGATTTGCGTCTGCAATCCGTCAGCGTTCGTGGCACCACCCTGTTCTACCTGTACCGCTCGAGTCAGGTGTTGAACGTTTGAGGCTGTGGCGCCGAAGAGGACAACTCCATCAGCGAGTATTGCAGATCGTAGGTTATCGGCCGCTCGATGGTACATTCTTGATAAACCGTCCGTCTGTGGCTTGTGCTTGCGAGGCGGTGACGTAGCTTTCTGAGATTGTTGGTTCGAGTCAGGATCGACCTTGCGCATGGTGTTGTGCAGAGAGGAGCGTCTGGTCGCCGTTATAGTCATGCCTGGGGGACGTTTAATCGAGGGTCTCTGAGGCTGATCCTCCTTTGACAAGATAGGGTCGTCACTTGAGCAGCCTTCGATGAAGGTCGCTAGTCCTCGAACGATGCGTTCGCCTTTGAACCTGTCAACACGGTCGCGTGCCCATTCTAAATGTTCAGTGATAGCTTGCGCAACACTCTGCATAAACTTCACATCCTCGATCGATAGTCCATCGCGCGGTTGCTCGTCTGAAACAGAGTACGCTCCGACCTTGTATCCTTTTCGTGAGAAGATGGGCACGCCAGCGTAGAAGCGCACACCTGGTTCGGACTTTACATATACGCGCGACCTGAAGCGATCATCGAGGCGACAGTCGGGAACGATAAGGCCCGAGGCCGTGTATGTTTTGCCATCGGGATCGCGACCGGTGCATGTATTGTGTAGACAGTGCTCGCAAACGGCTTCACGGCGGGAGAGAATGGAAGTTCCCACTGCATGTAATTAGCCATGAATGAAGGGAAAGAGCTGTATTTGTCTCAACTATAGAGATCGTCCAACCTACACCACAAGTCGCTGTTATATTCGGCTATTTTGGAGTCTTTCTCGTCGTCGGTCTTGTTTGCACCAGGTTCTTCTTCGAGGGACCCCAATCGTAAATATCGCGTGGCTTCGGCGAGAATGTATTGATGAGAAGAGTCGATGAGCGAGACCATGCAGCGCTTCACGTTGAGACGAAAGACAGCAAGTTGCGCAAAGGCTGAGAGCGCTTTGTCGGAGGAGGGCTGAGGCGTGTGTGCGTCATTCATCTGAGATGGCGCGCTGATGCTGTCGACACTTCTGGCGACCTTGAGAGAGGAACCTTGTGCTATCTGCCAGCTCTGGAAGTAACCCTGCACCTCGCGTTCGCGTTGCAGCTCTGCAGAGCTCGACATTGTATCGTGGTATGAGCAGTCATGTCATGTCTTGGTTGGTTTGTTCGTCAAGATGATGCTGGAGAGTGGACAGGAACTGGAGGTAGGTGGTAGCCGCAAAATTTGGGTGGTTCCCCCTCTGTGAACCTCGTGCTCATTGCGTCATAGTTGCCTCCAACGTCAGCTGGAAATGGTCCGTGAACCGGGGGATCTACTAGCCCTTCTAGAATAAGTCTCATCGCCCCGGAAATCGAGTTATTCGCCTTCTCGTTGGCTAGTGTCTTTGATCTGGGCCCGAAAATGAGGTCACGCCAGGCACCGTCACCAAAATAACAAGCTTAGAGATCGATTAGCGGTGACCAAGAGATTTCCGAGTCTGATTCAGCCATCGTGTCTTTATCGCAAAGTCACAAGTTCCACGTGTCTGTCTCGTCATCGTGGAAATAAGTGTATCGGCAAGGTTTAGATCCGATCAGTACAAAATTGATAGCAGCCGGCATCCACCACTACCCACACTGCACGATCAATCCTAGAGTCATTCTAGGATGCCGAGCGTATTTACATGTCTTCGTCACCTGAGGAGCGCGACTTTAGCGGTATGGCAGCAACTCTCTCAAAACAAGTTCGCCTCAAACAATCATCTGGACTACCCTACGCTGTCGAGCACACCGGACCTGATGGTTTCCGGCAATGGGCAAAAGCTATGGCCGACTACTTTGACAAAGTCGATGTCCAGAACCCTGAAATATTCGAAAAGGAGGGCTCAAACCGCATGGAGTGAGGGTAGCAAAATTATTATCCAAGTTGAATATTTGTCTTCTGACATCTTGTTATTTGCATATAGTCTCTATCAGCCAATTCATGGCATTGAAACTATGGTGCAGAGTTGAACGTACATGTAAAAGAGGGGAAGCACATTGAAGTTAGTGACAGAAGAGCACCTACTGATGGTCTGCAATGGGCTTTATCACAATACTCCGCAAACTTAGCAGCAGTCCCCGTCCCCCCCTGTTCTTTCGACTTGAGATTCTCCATCAAGTCAGCCCTCGGGCTCGGATGAAAACGACCCCAAGGCAAGATGAACCTCCCTCCATCCTCAATATGCAAATCCGGCGAGTGACCAGCCCACAAGTTGGTACAAGCACCGAACTTGGCATGATAAAGAAGCGGTGAAACGATATAGCAAACAATCGACGGCATATGGCGAAGCAGGTTACTGTGAAGATTTCCTGGATTGTGACAAACGCTGAGAACACCATGAGGGCCAACCTGATCTGCTAGAACGCTGGCGAGGTACCAGTTCCCTGTCTTTGAATTCGTGTAGTTGACTTGCTGGTCTTTGGACGGGTTGATTACTTCTTCTATCTTGACTCCGCCATTTGGGACGGAGAGGTCTGTGACGATGGAGGCTGTCCAGATTACTCGAACTGAAGCTGGGGGCTGGTTCTTTGCAGTCTCTTTCAGAACTGGTACGAGAAGCTGCGTCAGATACCAAGGCCCGATGGCGTTCGTTGCCATACTGAGTTCAAATCCCTGAGCTGAGATTGAACCAGCTGGAGGGTTGGATACTCCTGCGTTGTTGAAGAGGACATCGAGCCTGGACTCTCTCGACTTGAAATCTTCTGCCGCTGCTTTTATGGAATCTAGGTCATCGAGGGCTATTTTGAGAAAGCTCGGGCTGCCGCTTGCATCGGAATATTGTTCCTTAAGTTGTTTGATAGCCGATTCTGCTTTCTCTTGCGATCTTCCAGCGATGTAAACAGACCCGCCAGCTTGATAGAGCATACGACTCAACTCGAAGCCTACGCCGGAGTAGCCGCCTGTGACGATAAAGACGCGTCCATCTTGTGCATTGAGGTTCTCCTCTGTGAACTGCGGACTTGGAGGAAAGAATAAAGAGTACGTATTACCCATCGCGATTATTCGTCTTATTTTTATATGATAGTTGTTAGTGAGCAATGATCTTGGCGGTTTGGATGACACGGCGGGGATAGTTATGACGTGGAAAATGGGGGCCGTTGGTCGAGGTGACGAATGCTCTGCGCATGCGGTCCTATCAACGTCAAGCTGTGCATTGCCTCTCACACTCTGATACAGGTCTAGCGTACATAACGTAACATATCGAACTTCCATATACTTGTCACTATTTTATGCATCGTAAATTTCTCAACCTTCACTTTCTTGCTGCCAACATTTCCACGATCTGAAAAGTCAATCTCTCAGTCATCTTCAGCCCAGGATCATGATCTGGGTTGACCTCCGCAACCGTGAGACCTCCAAGCTTTTCACTTGCAAGCAGCACCTCGAGCGCTCTCATCATACTTTCGAGCTCCACACCAGTAAAGTTAGGAACATTCGCCAAAGGAAATGTCCCAGGATCAATCGAGTCAACATCTAAATGAACCATAATGATATCCACTTTATCTTGCAGAAACTCAACTGTTTCTCTTGCGCGCTGCTCAGGAGTCAGGATCTTTCGCCACAGACGCTGAACTAACGACCTTGAAGTTGTTGTCGAAGAGGTACTTGAAGTGCTCTGGTTTGTCTCCAGGAAGAGACATGTTCGTGCCGAAGAAGACAGTATTCGAAGCATCACAGACAGGTTGGCCTGATGGACGAGAGAACTGCTCCATACGTGGAAGTGCACCTCGTAACCGAACAAGATGGGTTGTTATATTCATCCCAGCAAAAGTGCCAATAGAGCTCGGATCAGTAGGAGAGGTAAGGTCCGTATCGGCGTCGATATAAACCAGACCAACGCGTTGAGGCGAAGACTGCGAGTCGGCATGTTTCCAAAAGGTAGAGAGGATAGCTGGCAGCATGCAGCACTCGCCACCGAGAATTAGCTGGAAATCAGGCTGGCCAGTCGCGCTGAAATTATTGCCGAGAGTCCGCTCAACGGCTTCGCAGACTGCGATGTTGATGTCTTTATTGCATGCATCGCCTGCGCTGAACGTCGCAGCAGAGAATGTTGCTGCCGCCTCTAAAGCCTGATACTCAGGGACAGATGGTACACCGGCATCTCTCAATTTGCCAACGACACCAACGTCTCTGAACGCTTGAGGTGCTTTGGATTTGCCTGGGATAATAGATCCACAGTCCGCAGGGATACACGTGATTGAAATTGATCGCGATGCTGTCATAGTGTATCAACTGTTGGTGGTAGAATGTTGTGTTAGTGTTGTCTCGAGAAATATCTTAGTTTTTATATGCGCTTGATTAACGTCAATGGAAAGGTGTAAGACAGGCCGGGTTAGTCTTATCATGCAAAGACTTTCCTTCTGAGCTTTATTTTACCCCATTTCGATGTGACGTAGGGTCTGTCGGCTGCAGGGCGTAAACCAAGAAACTTTTGAACCCCGATGACCGATCACAATCAGCACTAACTGGCGTGAAGAGTCTAAAGGGGAAACACATATCCTGTTGAGAATTTTTAGAATAGTGCGATAATTAGTGAAAAGGCCAGTCAATCATCATCTACTTCATATGTATATCGGGTTTACAGACAAATTGATTAGCAACACAAGGAGAGGTAGGTGTAACAATTAGATATCGTGAACTTTTGTTGATAAGAGTAATTGTGTATAAAGAAGACCATTGGCCATAGACATTAACCTACGATACCTCCCCGTAATATCATGATGATGAACTGAGTTTATGTAGCTATCGTTTATCCAAATAGCTTTATGCTCATAGTATGCTCAGTATAGCTGAACCCAAGAGGTAGCCATTTAAACAGCGAGGCTAGCAAGAAGGCCAGTGACAGGAAGGAGGACGGGAGCAAGAACGCCGTTGCCGAGACCAGCGAGGAGAGGAGTAAGACCGACAACCAGACCAGGAACAATGGCAGAAACGAGGCCAATGACGAGGACAAGAACCTTGGTGAGGATCTGTAAGACAGAGTGGAGGATAGAGATGAGCTGAGGTCGGAGGCCAGTAACAGTGACGATCGTCTTGACAGCAGTGAGAACCTCAGAGACGAGGACGACAACGAGGTTGAGGACAGTGTTGACATCAGAGTCGGCAACATCAAGACCGGCAGCACCGGTGAGCTTGGTGACGATCTCAGTAAGCTCGAAGTGAACGGACTCAGAGCCAGGAATAGCCGTGGTTGCACCAGCGTCCTCGGTGAGATCACCAGCCTTGACCTTCTCAGCAATAGAGTCTAAACCCATCAGCACTAATCCCAATATCAAATTCAAAGATCAGAACTTACTCAGACCAG
This sequence comes from Fusarium xyrophilum, assembly GCA_008711595.1. NCBI lineage: Eukaryota > Fungi > Ascomycota > Sordariomycetes > Hypocreales > Nectriaceae > Fusarium > Fusarium xyrophilum. The sequence continues at coordinate 18,734 of VYWZ01002879.1, forward strand.
TGGTCTTCTTGTTAATGTCGCTAACACCGCTCTTGAGAACGGTGATGAGCTGCTGGAGGCTGGAGATAGCAGCACGCTTAGCAGGAGACTTGGTAGCCTCGTCAACAATCTACCCAACGCCGACCTTGGAGACGATGTTCTCAGCGTTGTGAATAGCACCGTTGACCTGCTCAACAGAGCGGGCGTCCTTCTGAACCTCAGGAACAGGGGAGGCGATGGCCGAGATGGCGAGGGCGAAAACGGAGAAGAAAGTGGCCTTCATTTTGAATTTTGTTGAAAAGAGGACTGAAAGAGTGTTTTCAAAGGAGTGTGGTGTAGAGAATAGGTGAGATGAGATGGTGTGATGATTATGAGAATAGGTTTTGATTATGAGAATAGGTTTTGATTATGAGAATAGGTTTTGATTATGAGAATAGATTTTGATTATGAGAATAGGTTTTGATTATGAGAATAGGTTTGACGGGGTGAAGAGAGGTCCTTATATAGAGGTTTTCTGCCAATGGAGTATCTGGTTAAAGAGATTGATCCTGTCGCTAGAAGTCAGTAGTCTTGTCGATCAATCTGATATAATGGAGTCGTGATAGTTAGTGTTGTGTTGAGCCCACCGGGGAGCTGGCGGTATCATGAGTCTCAGGTTGATCCACGCCTCATGAGGCTCTGAGCGATTTCATCACTTGTGTGGCAACGAGGAGGTAGGCTTTACCCTGAACCATGAGACTACTATGGTTTTACAGCTCATAGTCCTTTCAGCATGTTATCTGAAGTCTGAATATAATCAGACCCAATGGCAACCCAGCACAATACGCTACTCGATTTTAGTGCTTAAAAAGCTTATGAGTATTTTTAAGTAAAAACATTTAA
>VYWZ01002882.1:0-14493 GCA_008711595.1 Fusarium xyrophilum
TATATACACACATATATATATATACATATATCCTTTGAATGCAACTGCCAACAAACAAAAAACAATAACCCAGAAACCCCCCCCAACCACTCACTATCTTGTTCATCAGCCACCTGTCAGTTTGTATGTCTTGACCATCAAGACTGCACTTTCAACGACATCTGTCAAACACGTCCATGATGGAACTACAAATGAGGTCAGAACCTGCATGAAAACACTCGGACCGGCCGACATCCAGGATAGCAACACCTTCACAGGCCCAAGGATATACCATAATGATCTTGTACAATAAGAGGCCAAAGTTGATACCCATGCCGGTTGTATCGCAATGTACGTCAACATACGATCCCTCGTCTGGCCGTTGGCAATCTCCCACAGGTATCTTTCCTCGCGTAAGTCCAACAAGGAGCCAAGAAGAAGCAGGAAGAAAACATGGTTGATGACAGCACCCACCTCCGCATACCTAAGCAGCTTGGGGAATTTCAGCGCTTTGCCGTCGTCTTCCATGCTCCTCCTACGCACGAAGAAACGGAGAAAAGACCAGTAGATAAGTTCACAGACAAAGTTGAGAACGGCACGCCAAGCCCAGAACTGTTGGAGTATAAACAGCTTCACCAGCACTATCAAGGACCCAAGCCCCAGTTTCAAGAATTGCAAGATACCAAAGGCCTTTGTTGATGAATGCGACGACTGAATATCGGCGGTGGCCCCTTTGGTAGGATCCGGATCCGGATCATCACCGCCATCACTGTTCCCTGGTGCTGACGCGTTCGTCTCTCGAGATGCCTCGGGTATGTCTGAGGATGATTCACCAGCGCCGTTGCTCGACACGTCTCCAGCAGGGCCATCTCCTTTCTTATCTACAGAGGCAGCCTCCTCCTTCTCCTCAACCCTGTCCTTCTGTGGACTATTCTCCTCCTTCGGGCTACCCTGCCACTTCTTAGGTGAGTCACCGTCTCTCGGGCTGCTTTGCGACGTCGCACCATCTTGCGTTCCGGCGGACGAGGGAGGGCTCAGATGAGGGCCCCGGGTCACGGGCTCTCTGTTTTTCTTGATCTTTTGCTGCCAAACACTGAACTCTTGAGGAAATCCAGGTCTGGAGCTCGCCACTGGCTTGTTGTCTGGGGAGACAGGACTCTTCGTTTCGCTACTTGCGCTCATCTCTGCATTGTCATCGTCATGGTCGTCGTCGCTGCTAACAAAGCTATCGCGAGATCCGCCGGAAGGAGCAGTTGACAAACACTGAGAGCCTTTCGTGCCCGCAGAGGTTTCTGAGTGTCCAAGCCTAGAGCCAGAGGGAGAGGCTTCCGGCTTCCGGGCGGCGTTTGGAGGGAGATCGACCTCAAGCACATGTCGAGCGATATCAGCAAAGAAACGCTTGATGAGCCTGAATTTGTAATGGTGGTCCTTTATCGCCGGCACCCATGTATCAGTGAGTTCGTTCACGGAACTCGCATTTGCATCGTGCTTTTCCAGGTTTTCGCATCTTGCTATTGCGAAATCGACGCGCTCGTTGTTACGTAGGAGGGTTTTCCAGAGCCGCATTGCCATGTAGGGTGATAGCATGATGGTGCCATCAGGCCCAGATTGAGGTTTCTCTTCAAGATCCCTCTTTTGTTGCACTTTTCCCTCCTCAGCCATTTGTTCGACTTCAGTATCCCCACCATCCGAGTCTTCTTCAATATCAGCCAGAGAGGATGTGGTACTGAACTCCTCGTTGAGCTGTTGCCCAAGAACCAATGCGTCGTCCATCAGGAGTCCTTCGCCTATGCCAGGAAGCCTATAACCCCGAGCAGCGACAGGCTCCTGCTCAAAAGGAGGTTTTGCATGTATATTATCAGGAACATCGTCAGGCTCGTCATGTTGCAACCCGGAATCATTGAGCTCCTGATATAGAGATCTCGTGTGCCGCTTTTGGGGCCGGATCGCTGTGGGCGGTCTAGAGGCCATCACGGAGGTGCGACGAGCCGGTCCTTTCGGATTTCCATAAGTTTGTGCTCGGTTGTACAGCCACCACTTCCTAGAGTTCTCGTTTAGACCACTCAAGGTCTTTTCCATGCGCATGGCATTCCCCCTCCGACGAGAATGGCGGGGGGGTCTTGGCTGCCAATTGGCGTGTTGGCCGAGTATGATCTTCTCAGTGACTTTGGCAAGCTCGAAAGCGTTCCCAGCACTGCCAACGCGTCTGAGCCCGGAAGTTCGACGTTTTGGTATGGGCTTTTTTGGCTTCTGCTCAGGGTTTCGTGCAGGGTTAGAGGAGGACCTGCTCCTCTCCATCACAAGCAGCCGTTGTTCGGCGAGGCGCCTTTCCCTCTCGATTCGTGACGCGTGACTCTGAAAAAGATCCTCTATACTAAATACCAGATTTTCGATCTGGCGCTTGGACTCATCGTCCTGACTCCGTTGTGTGGTGTAGACCCATTCGAGCAGGTCTTCGAGCGAACTCCGGGCCGTCTTGTTAAAAGCTTGCATGACTTGGAGGGCCATCTTTGAAAATTCGGAACCCTGTTTGAGACATTCTTCTTTGTAAAACGACTCTAGATTTGACACGAGGCTGTCCTTCTTATGATTCCATTTGTCGGCTGTTTCGGCGATTCGAATATCGAAGTCCTTTTCAAATCCCGTCAAGGGATTAGTAAATGACATCTTCACTGACTGGGTACTAAACAAAGTTGGGTCTGAACATGGGATGGATGTGTGACAAAGTTGCTGCACGATTTCCGGGTTAATGTGACAAAGGCAGCGATTTTGCCCTGCAACAATGTGAAAAGGATGATCGAAACAGTCGCTAATACTCGATCAAGGGACACGAGGCGTGCGAGGAAGTTATGAGGGGATTCAACAAGAGGCTTGCAGCTGCGTGGAATGTCTTTGTCTACTCAAATTCTTGAAATCGGGCGCTTCTCTTTGACACTGTTTGCAATGTGTCAGAAACAAAACGAGCCGCACACCTTTTGCCGTGGGCTGACAGTCTTACACAAAGGCTCGTCGCCGTCAAGCGAGCATTTCTTCATTACCGCCCCGACAACAGAGGTCAAGCAAGAGCAAGAACAAAGAAAACGGGTTGCTTGCCAAGGGCCTGTGCACAACACCATGTTGGCCATCTCCGAACCACTGCCTGCTAGTTAGGTATCTCACATGCAAGCAAAATGATCCCGTGTGTTTCAAGACAATGAAAATCATGGATTGGAAAGACTCGGCATATGTCTGTCCATGCTTCCCCTTTCCCACTCAGCTATACCAACCCCGTGCCCCGGGTCCCGAAGTCGTCACCTCCTTTCTGTGAGCAATCATGGGCTCCTTGAGGTCGAATGTGTCGATGATGTCCTGCCAGGTCTCCATGTCCATGGAAAGAATTGCTTGGTGTTTCGCTGCCCCATGTCGTGTCGGCTCTTCTTCCTCTCCCTCGACATCTCTCTCTATGATCTCTAAACATCCAGTTAGCGAGTTTCAGACGTCCCGGCGCATGATTTGACTGACCAAGCGCTGGTAAATCGAATTCATCAAAGTCGATCTTCACTCTGCCGTCCCTGACAAGGAAGCTGACATAGAACATGTTCTCGATGGTTTGGCCGAATGATTTGGGATTCACAACGAACCGCATCAAGTCAATGCCGCCGGTGCTCCGAAGGCCATGTTGATGCATAATCTTGTTCTGTTCCTCATCATCCATAGTCTCATCAATCAGGTCCGCCAGAGTTCCCTGAATGTTCGCCTGGAGAGTTTGTAACTGATGAAGAATCTTGCCGCAAATCGCGGTGAGATCGTTCTCCTTCTTGGCCAGATCCTCGATATTGAGCACTTCGGGACGCGTCTCCGTCAAACTGTCAGGTCTGAAGGGTGCACTTCGCTTTGTAATCTTGCGAGCCTTCTTCTCGACCGACAGAGGCCCAAGGAGGAACCCGGGGAGGCCGGGACGCCTAATATAAGGCAAGCTGGCAAAACGGCCAAGATGTGACCAATTCATCATATCGCCCTCGTCCCCGATGTCGTCCTCGCCATCTTCATCCCCTCCTGTGGTCCTTCTTCTTTGACGTTGGGTGCTCGAGAGCTCGGGTGCATTATCGTCCATAATCCCTCGACCATGTCTCATATATGTGATGCATTTTGAAACAAACTCATCAACATCGATGCCTTGAGAGAGGCTGCCTTGTGTGAGTCTCAAAGTCTTTCGGTAAGATAAGTCGGCAGTGCTAACGAGTAGCCGTGAGTCAATTGTGGCTTCTGTAGTCTGTCTCACTTTCTTCGATAGTTCATCGGCGCGGAGAATGGCCTCACGGAGCCCTCGCGAGTCCCCTCGCAGGTATTCTTCGGTGTTCTCCGTCACATCGCGAAGCAAATCTCTGAAGCCCTGCTGAACTCTGCGGCGCTCCTCCAGTGGCTGGTCAGGATCGTAGATATCCTCATCTTCCTCCTCGTCTTCACTGTCGGCTGTAGGTTCAACGGTCCGTCTTCGGTGGTTCGCGGGTTCTGCGTTTCTTGTGTCCGCTCTCTTCCTCTTGGCCCCAGATGCGGAGCGACTTGAATCCCGTTCTCTGACTGCTAAGTCTCGATGCGCCGGTGTGGCTCTTGAGGGCGGCGATGGTGATCGCGAATACGACGGGGAATCATGTGTTCGAGTAGGCATTCGTGCGATAGGGTGAGTCGTGTAGATGTAGCATTAACTTAGAATTTAATTTAGTTATGCTCTTGTATCCGTTGAGAACTTGTAATCTTAGCGCTTTATAAAGTTAAAAGGTTTAGTTGTGGCACAATCGCGTCTTTGAGGAGGTAAACGCGACGTGAGGTAGGCAGGTACGTACTCCTTTCAATCAATCTTGAAGCTCCACCCGCGCTGAGAGAAGAAGTTTGCGGGGCAGGCAGGGAGGGGTCTCCAAAGGTACTCTGTAGTTACCTTGCCTTCCTACCTTGGGGAGGAAACAAAACTCAGGGCCTTGAGCCCAAGTGGACGAAAGCATTAGGTAAATTAGCCCAAGCTTAGGGGACTCTTTGCTGAGTTCATTTTGACACCCTATATCGAGGTCCGGTATTTTGTTGTCCCCTGACTTCCATTAGATCTGACAACAGAACCTTAGTTGCGTGGAAGCTGCATGTACCAGGTTTCATGTACCAGGTTTGCCTGAGCCTCATGAATTAGGAGAACGGGTACAGTAATAGTTCTCTCAAGATCTCTGATAATACGATCGATCGCTTTATGGAGACGCTTCTACGCTATGATTGTCCATGATATCAACCTCCCTCCATGAAATAACCCCCACTTGCCGTAGATATGTACAGTTCGAACGGAAACCTCTTGATTACTTCCACCACTCTCGTAGCACTTCACCACGTAAAGCTTTCTTCCACAAAGTCCACCACGGTTGAGCCCTGCACTGCTCGGGCAGCACCCCGAACATCATCAGCAAGAGCACCAGGGCCACAGACTGTGACGCACATGGCACCCAACTGCTCTTGCACCTCTTGGGCCAGGATGAGGGGAACGTTTGGCCGTCCTGGGAACATGCGCACTGTGGCACTAGCACTGACAATATCGCGTGGGTTCTGAGGACGGGTGACGAAGATCTGGATGCGGAGGATGTCTTTTCGGTTTGGAATACGAAGAATCGTGTCCATGTAGGGCCGCACCCACTCGAGAGATTCGTATTCGCGGATAATCCAGACAAGTGTAATGCGTCGAGCAGCGGTAGTGCCCTGGTTGTATCCTTCGAGGAGATGGCGGATGTAGGAGATTTGGTGAGTGATTCCAGTGGAGCCGGCAAAGAGGACTGCGTGGCCATATGAATCAAGGCTGTTGTGTCCGGCGTAGGGGCCTTCCATCGCAGCCTTGATACGGAGACCTCGCGGGCATCTGGAGGCACGGTCAAAGAGTTTCTTAGTGAAGCCTGTCTGTGCTCCGATCAGGAAAGAGACTGTGGTGGTCATGGTTGACTTGTCGACTGCGTGGAGAGGATCCTTTTCCGCAATTGGTAAGCTGTTATCGCGTACATGATTGACCCAGCAGATAGAGAAAGGATGGCTCTCCCAGGCACAAAGACCCCAAAAGCGCAGGTACGCGTGAGTGCCAGGTTCGATGTCGACGTATCGCGGTAAGTGGAGGGTGACTCGAGTGACATTGCCGGGCATAGCCTCGCACACCGCATCAGTCCACCCCTTGGAAGACCAGTTGACGAAGACGATCCGGAGCATACGAGCGAGGCGGTCGACGAACCAGATGGCCATGATGGCCATGATCCAGGGAAGTTGAGGTAGGCCACCTTTGAGTGCAGCCGAAGCACAGTGTATCCATGTAGCGACGAAGGCAACGAAGGCTAGGACAATGTGAACGTTGAGGAAAGTCTCGTAAAAGGCATGACGCAAAGGCGAAACGGAAAGCAGAAGGAGGAAGGTCATAGCAACCGTACCAACAGCTCCCGAGCCTTCAAAAAGTGCATGGGAAAGTTTATAGCCAACACCATCCCAACCCAAGCCGTCGACGGCGACAATGAGCCAGGCGATAGTGTGGATGATAGACTCGAGGACCACAATACGACCCATCCATCGATGTAGAAGATTGTAGGTATCAAAACTGATCCTGAGCAGGCCAATGAGGAGGTTGTTGCGCCCAGCGAAAATGATCAAGGGCACCATATTGACAAGGGCCAAGGTTCCCGAGCGGCCTCGTAACTCGGCACAGAAAGCAAGCTTGTTCTCGTTGTGCCAGTTGAGGACGAACATATAGGCGAAGTTGCTGCCCAGGTAGATGAAGAGGATGATGAAGTGAAGTCGCGAAGGAAGAGTTCCCATGCTAACAGCAGAGGATAACATGAACTCTCGATTGTGACGTTTGTTCCACAGAGGAGCGTATATGAGGTTCTTCTTGACGTTGGGCATCCAGCTCCATTGAGATATCCTCCAGTACGCTTGTTTGGAGCCGGACACATTCATGGCAGACACCTGGCGGAGTCTCATCCACAGGATTTCAATTATTCTGATGGACAGGACAACGAGGGCCATGATGCCCAAGGTCCACCACAAGGCATCTTTAAAAAGCGAATTCATAGGTTGGTTTACACCATCGAGATTTGAGTAATAGTTTGGAGTTGCCTCAGCATCTGCAGGAGCGGCTTCGCCACGAGATTGGAGGGTTGATGTTGGTATGTATGAGCTGATATCGGCGATCCTGCGCCGCGTGAAATCCATCTTGTTAAGTAGCTGCTCTCTGAGAGCGAGTGCAGTAGTAAATGAGAGTCGGTTTCCTTTTATCCGGGGTCTTCAGACGAATGAAGAGGGAGTATTCGCAAGTCGCTGTGAATGAATGATGGACAGTATAAGTGTGCGACGAACAAAAGGTTCCCAAATAAGAGTCAAGAGGTCAGTGGTGATTTTAAAGAAAGTAACTGTAAGCTGTTCCTCCTTGTGTTCGCTCTTTGGTGTCAGAACATGATGGTAAACAAATGATTGACTTGGCGCTTGTGTCAATAAATCGTGATCGGCGAGCGAGATGTGCAGTGGTGACTTGGGAGATTTGGTGCTGGTGAAGGTGTGTTCAACACACAATGTAAAGCAGCACAAAGGCAAAGAGCGGCAAGGGCAGCAAAGAACAATAAACAATCCGCGGAGAACAAGGCTGACTTGGGTACCGATCACTGTCGCTACGGAGCAGTTCTCAATGACGTAGAAAGTCCAAGTCGGCTTCACCTCGTCCACAAGGTGATGATGATGATGATGATGATGTTCTCAGTTGCAGTTGGGAAGAAAGCAGGCCAGGCTGACGATCTCCAGCTTGGGGCGGATATGGATCAGCGGTAAAGAACGGGTCGATGTCAATTGCCGCGAGTAAGGAAAGGAAGGGCAAGGGCGAATTGAGACACAGTCCAATCGATAAAGGCAGGCGTTCAAGACGACCGACGTTGACGTTTGGGCGCCTGCGCGAGTATGTGAAGAATGATAAGGTAAGTAAGTAGTGAAGGGAATAAGTGAGGCAGGAATTGAGGCGCTCTGTCGCAGCACACAAGACAATAGGTACCCAGATGATGAATGATCGACCGGAGGAAACAATAGCAATCGAAGCCAAGCGGGAAACGGTCGTTTTTCAATGTTTCAACCTGTTCCAAGACCCGGAACCACAAGCAGAGACAAACACGAGGGCGAGAACCGGTGAACAGTGGCCGACAGTGACGAAAGCAGTCTTGTCAGGCGGATCGATGAGCCAGCCTCAGCGAAGAATGTTTCAACGGTCCAGAGGACTAAAGAAGAAAAAGATAAAAATAAGACAGGGAACAAACCACCGTAAACGGCACCAAGCAAGGACCAAGAGGAATGAAGAGGCAATACAGAGTACACGACGCCCAGCGGAGCGGACGTTATGATAATATGTATTATAAACGTGCCCCCCAGCTCAAGTTAGTCCGCCACTTGACTTATCAGCCCAGATACAGTGGGCAATCCGCATCCAAACTTGGCCGAAAAGGCTGTGTACTACTCGTCTTGGCGCTGAAAGAATCTACTCGCACAGCAGGGCAGAGGATCCCCTCCCTGTTCGTCTCTATCACAAGGAGCCCCTTACAGACAAGAGCAGACTTCTAGGCTCAGCACCGCAGAGTCTGGACGGACGGATATGACTGGGACCCCCTGCAGGGCGTGCTGCTTCCAGCCGTGAGCCGTAAAGCCGAGAATTCAGTTCATATCGATCTGGTTGGACCGCACATTATACACTACGTCTTCCGCTGTCTTACATTACAATACAAGAGCTACAAGATTCATGGCGCAACGAACCACGAGCGTTAAAGCGCATCTAACACGAGTGCCTAGGAACTTTAGCACCCGAATTCGAAAAGCCTCCCTCAGCTGCAGCACGGCAGGGGCACTCTCAGCAACGGCGTGGCTTCGCAAGATATGGCCAATTGGGTGAGAGATGTCGCTAGCAGATCTCAGAATTAGGCCTCCGGCGGAAGAGGAACATTATTTAGTGGCTGCTTGTTGGCAGATCCCGGCAACTCAATGCTTCTGAAACCAGCCACTTGCTGGCCCTGGCTGGCCCTTGCTCAGGTGACCACCCGGGCCCCCTTTTGGAATGGCGAATAGGAAACTCCAAGTTTTCTGCTCAACTCTCCAGGGGTGGATTGGTTGGACTGGCTAGACTGGCTGTCAACGGCCAGACCTGCTGCAAGAATGTGGGCACTTGAGCACTTACAGCGCTTCGTAGCCACTCAATGCCCCGCAGCATTGCCGCCAACGACTCATTCTCTTAGAGGCATCCAGTTAGGAACGCTCACTCTCGTATCACAAGCTCAAGTTCAGCACCGCCGCGACACGTTTCCGGACGATGAAAAAATGCTTCCTGTTTGACGTTTGGATAAACGCATCGGTTTCCGGTTTCTCGTCCCATTGTTCCTCTGACGCAATCCTGCTCAGAGTGGATGAAAATGGCCTGACTGAAACATCCTACGGCTTGCACGGCAAACCATGAGGGAGGGGCATCTGTCATGCCATGAACCACAACCACAACCACGATGACAGCTCCCATGCTTCCTTCACCAAGACCTCCCAACTCAAGGCTTCATTTCCTCGCTTAGCACGAAAGATTGCCAATGCTGACCAAAAGCCTCAATCAACAAGGTTTCAGAGATGCTCCCTGCAAACATCATTGCCAAGGGTCAGACGCGGCCCGCAATCTTATATTTTCTCGTCCTGTCGTTGACGGAATTCTGTTTCGACGTCAGTTTGATACTGCGGCCCAGCTAGCCTGTCAAGCGTCTAACATGATGACGGAAAAATGACCGCTGGGTATCCAGGCCCACGAGGCTCTTGATCCTCCGGCGCACATTGTCTATCAGGTCAACTGTCTTGGCGTCACAGATAAAATTATCTAGTGCCTGAATGCTCGCTTCCGATGCCCTGGTAAGCTACATCCGATGTATGCAGCCCCACGAGCGGGCGCTATCTCGATTCTAGAGATGGAAATCTCAAGGCCCCTTGAGGAGATTGTCCTGAACCTGATGCTTGCGTTAATCCTTGAGTCCTATCGGCCCAGTCAAGCCGCGACCTTACAGCACAGCAGGACTTCGTAAGCTGTGTCGCCGTGACATTCCCATGCTTTGCATCGGCAGGCATTGGCTTCTGTAAATCGCCATGATCATGGAACAGGCCATCTTACCCCAACATCAGATCGTAATAAGCGCGGGCTTGGCCGGTGTTATGAGTTTATCATAGTTTGTGGAAGATAGATTGCCGATAGTGGCATGTTTGTTTTGAATCATCATCGCAAGCAGCACGGATATCGTCGTCCTGTGTTCAAGCCTGCGTGGACAATGTCATGCATTAATTACAATAGTGCAAGTGGCATGTGGTGTAATAGTTTCGGTGACCATATCTCGGTCGCCGGTGAGGCGCCACACTCAAGCGCCACACGAGGCGTCGCTTGACCGGGTGGAATCGCAACCTCAGGCAGCCACGGATCGCTGCTCCGTGACGCACCCGAATAACGCCGGAAATTTCCAGGAAGGCTATCACGAGCTGTACAGTCATTGCGGTCGACACAATGGGTTCCAGCGAGTCCAAACCAATCTCCTCACATGTGTGGAAGGCGTAGGTTTATCTGATTATGGAGGGCATGCTACTATGTTCCAAACAGCGACTAACAGCTTGCCAATAAACAGCTCAGCGCCTAACGGACTGTCACAAGATCTCGTGGATTCACTACAATCCAGCAATGAGGTACTTCTATCCGCAACGTCTAACGACTGTATTTTCCACGGGCGTCAATCGAAGCTAATGCACGTTCTCTCGATTCTAAATAGACCGATGCCTCTCGCTCCAAGAAAGTTGAGCTCCAGCTCCAGGCCCGCGTGGCCGAGGAGCTCAAGAAGCTACAGCAGAAAGAGGCCGAAGCTCTCAAAATAGCACACGAGAAACTCGCCAGCGCCGATTTCAAAGATGACAACAGCACGAGCCAGCACACCGTCAGCGAGGAGATTGAAGCCATGCGTAAGAAGCTCGAGTCACGCAAGCGAATACGTCCTCTGCCCGAGAGCGTTGAGGGAGCGCGCAATGAAGTCATTCGATGTCTGCGGGAGCACGACCGACGGCCGCTCGACTGTTGGCAGGAGGTGGAGAACTTCAAGGCTGAAGTCAAGAAACTTGAGAAGAGCTGGGTCGAGAAGGTGGTCTCGTAGAGAGTTAAGGAAAACTGGTAATGGGAATGGAGAATGATTCTATAGAGATATGGAGGCGATGGGCTCTGGTATGCCCAGATAGGTATGCACGTGTACATTACGGCATTGATGGCGGGGAAAATAAGGTTGAGGAATTAAAGTGTACAACTTATATCTCAAAAAAACAGTCCTGCATCTTCCTCCTTTCTTGAGTTGGCGCGGTCTGGCTCTGGCTCTGTCTCTTGCTTGGCTTTCAGCTCGGCTTTCTTTCGCAGGCCCTCAGCACGCTTCCTTTCTCTTCTCGCTGCGGCGTCCTCCCATTTTTGTCCTTCAGGATTTAGACGTGGTACTGGAGCAGCGAGAGCATCTCTGAAGGCGTTTTGGAAGCGTTCAATGCGCTTATTATTCTCAATAAAGCGCTCATTGGCGATCCGAACGAGGGTCTGAAGGTACTCGGGTGAGACTATGCGTTGCCGATGCCCATCAATCTGCTGCCCGATGAGAGACTCAAAGGCAAGTCCCATTGTCCGTATAGCCACCATAGGAGTGGCAGCATACTTGCCATTCGGGATGATATTGAGGGCACCCGACTCGCGAAACCCTGCCTGAAGGCCGCAACGCAGAAGTAGTTGAGCGTGTTCGGGTGATGCTGTGAGAACGTGGAGGATCTACGCAATATCTCAGTATGGATGTTCTTTGTATTATATGATGCCGTTCTGCTATATTCGATGCGGCACAATTTCTGCTTACCATTGCCTCGTACTTGAAGTGGACAAGTCTTCTCTCCTTCACTTCTCCAGTTGTCTCCTGTGCCTCTGTAGATTCCTGGAGTCCAAATAAACTGCTCCAGTCTGTACTTCCATCACCCTTGTCAGGTACTGGGTCATGGGAAACGAACAGCCAAGCTCCCCCAGCACCTTTTCCGCCAACACCTGCTACCCGTTCGTCTTCTCCTTCAGTGTCAGAAACTCTCCGCCCTTCAAGAAAAACGCTGACACGACCTGCGCAGCTGCTGGTAGTGACAAATCCGGATTGTTGGTTGATTCCATCAATGAGAGCCCTGATGCCCTCATCTACAGAGCCTTTCGGTGAAGCATCCGTGTATTCTGCGTCTGGAATCGCAAGTTGTTCAAGTATCTTTCTCTTTCTTTCGACAAAGGCGGGCGGAGAAGAAATGAGTTCCTGCATATTGACAAGAGGCAAGACTTTTTATTTGTTAGCAGTGGCGCGAGGCTGAAGAACGTCACGATGGACAGTTGTAGGTAGCACTAAAGGGTAGGTCGAAGGGCCTGATCAGATAAGACGATATCAGAATCTGGAAGTGGAGACGTGATGCTTTGTTAGCTTGAAAACTCATGTCTTGCTTGACGCGGGGTAGCTAGCTTATCGTTGTGGCTCCAACCTCGTGATCCTGATTACCATTGACATTTGACCTCATTTCTCATAGTTGACATCGCATACCTCACTGTCAAAGACGTATTTTGAGAGGTTTGGTTGATTATTTCATTTATTGTTCTGTCTGCAGCCTGGGACAGACATATCTTCAGTCATGTGCTTGCTATTCCTCCGTTGCACCCTGCTTCCTGTATTTTTCCTAACGCCGTTCAATGATTTCCCGAAATACCAAAAGCTCCATTCAGCTCAATCACGATAACTGCTGAGCCAGCTTATCTCCTTAAACGCCTCGCATAATGCCTCAATCATTAAGTCATCAAAGATAAGTGGTTGTCTGGGTGCAAGTGCACTCATACGGTGGGTAGAGCCACTTTCTCGGGAGCAGCAGCAAGCGTCTCCTCTTGTTGCTTGCGCTCCATCATAGCAACGAACTCGGCGTATCGAGACTTCTTGTTGTGGATGCCACACTCGGTCTTGTCTTGGCCCTTCCATCGTCCGGCTCGCTCGTCCTCGCCCTCGTTGACCGGGGCAGTAGAGTGCCAGTCACCGATGGACTTGTAGCCTTGGTCGAGGAGAGCGTTGTAGGGAACATTGTTCTCCTTGATGTAGTTTTTGACTTGCTTGAAGGACCATGTGGCCAGAGGGTTGATCTTGACAACACCACGCTCATCGTCAACTTCGATGATGGGGATGGAACCACGGGCAGCACCCTGAGATCGTCGACGACCGGTGAGTACGGCAGCAACCTTGAGCTCATCATAGGCTCGCTGCAAAGGCTCGACCTTGGCAATCCAGTCATACATCTCACTGGCGGTGTTCCACATCTCCTTTCCGTACATGTCCTCGAACTCTTCGGTAGTGTCGACGCCATCGGGCTTGAAGATGTGGACAGGGACGTTTGGGTATCGCTCCTTCACTCGGTCGACAAGGTCGTATGTCTCCTTAAAGTGGTACAATGTATCTAGGAAGATGAGGTCGACAGTGGGAGAGTTGGGGTGCTCCTTCTGGATCTTGGAGAGCATGTCCATGGTTGCGAGACCGGTCAAGCCAAAAGCAGTCGATTGGTACAGGTTAGGGAACATGACCTTGCAGGATCGGAGGATGTCCATGGGGTGCATATCCTCGAGCATGTTGTTGAGGTGGTTGATGTGGGCCTTGGTGAGAGAGACCTGGGGCATAGTGGTTGATGATGACGGTGATGAGTATTCTGAGTTTTGTCCAGCGACATAGCCTGACTCGCACTCAAGCTTGATGTCGGTGAGTGACACCTGCGAGGATGTTTGGGAGATGAAGGCAGGCATGTTGAAGGCGCGGTGATGGTGTTATAAAGATGAGTTGCTACTTGAGACTTGTTGAAAGCTGGGTTAGGTGAAGAGTGTATCCCAGTTATATCTGATAGGCAGCCAAAGACAAGGTAGAGTCAAGAGGCTCTAGTCGAGTTGATGACGCAGATACTGTGCTAATTTGATTATAGAGCAGGACTTCAAAGCACTGGAAAGGCGAGATGACGAACACGAGAATGAACGAGGACAGTCAAATTCTTAAGTTAAGTCGAGAGAGACGGAGACGCAGAGGGAGAGACGAGCTGAGTTGTATGGGGTCTACAAGCTATGTCCGGGCGACCGCCCGCTGTGCCCCCAATCAAGGGCGTCCTTAGTAATGTGCAAGGACATCGTCCGAACCCGAGAGTATTCTGCCTGTGACGAGCGCAATTGCGCAATCGCCGCCATGAGGATTAGCAACCATGAGTTGCAACTGAGACTGATCACGACATCGACGCTATACCTTTCGCGATGGGGGCGCCGCGGTCAGGACAAAGTCTGATTGGCCTAGGGCGAGTCATACCCGCACAACCGGTTGTGCGTTTGGGGTCACGTGCTATCCGCATAATAGGTTATACGGATAGGGCTAAGTAACTAACTTTAGCTTAAATATATAGATATTATTTAATAATAATACTATTTAT
>VYWZ01002886.1:0-16268 GCA_008711595.1 Fusarium xyrophilum
ATTAATATATATATTATTATAATTACATAAATACTACCTAGTTAACTATAAAGTAAAATGGTAATCTTTAATTAGGGCAGTTAACCCGATCCGGGTCATATCGGAATTTTTGTTCCTGTACATTTTTACTTCAGCTTGCGCGCTTCAGTACAGAGATCAACATTATCAATGGCTAGAATTTCTCGGAGCGGTTGCCGATGTCACTTCGTGGGGAACTAAAGCTACGCACTGCCCCCTCCGCTCTATTGCCAGATTGATCTGCCATTAACAGAACTTAAGCTTAATCTCTTGATGCTTATTGTAAAGTTCAGACTACTGATTCCGTAGAATGTGGCAGCTTAGAAGAGCTTATCATCAATTATGGTAGCGTAGACAATCTTCAGTGAAGCTCTCCCAAGGCTTCACTAATGTTATTTGCTTATATCCTCCATTCTCCCACTATGACCCCAGCCCACATGAATTGTCCAAAAGATCAGCCAAGACCGGACGAACAGTGAAGCTCGGTCCATTTACCCCAAAGTGAACCTGGATGCCGATTGATGGACTAACTAATTCAGCATCATCGGCTTTGGATCTCAGCCGTAGCCACAGTCCCAAGGCCAATTCAAATAGCCTGAATCAATTCACCAGTAATTACTCCGCATGTCATCGTGAGACATGCTGCGATATAAGACGATGGCTTAGCTTATCTACCAGACGGAACGTCACATACCATCAAAGTCGCAGTCATAGCACACCATGTGGCTCTCGACTTTACTCTTCGCTTTGTTCACCTGCGTTATCGCAGAGGATGGTATTGATGGTTGGCTGAGATATGCTCGCTTGCCATCAAGCGTCTAAATCAATGCCAAGTCGCTGCCTCGAAAGATCCATGTCATTGGTGGCTCCGCAAAGAGTCCCCCCGGCAGTGCTGCCTCGGAAATCCAGAAGGGCTTCAACGGCATTCTCAATATCGACTCGAAGACCGAGAGCAACTCAAAGTCGTGCGACTTCTCACAGTCAATTGTCGTTACCACCGAGAAGAACCTCAAGAAAGCATGCAGGGGCAAATTGTCTCATCCCAAGCTTGAGGCCGACGGCTACTGGCTGAGCACTTCTGGCAGCTCTGTCAAGATCCTTGGTCAGAATGAGCGCGGTGCGTTGTATGGTGCTTTCGAGTACCTCTCGATGCTCGGCCGGGGCAACCTCAAGAAAGTCGAGCGCGCATCCAAAACCGAGTGCGCCCATTCGATGGGCATACCAGTGGGACAACCTCAACGCAAGCTCGACTCATGGCTCTATCGAGAGAGGCTAAGAGGGCCCTTCCATCTTTTTTGACGGTGTCAGGAACGTGCGGAACGATCTCTCGCGGCTTCCTCTCTTTGGACGTCTTCTCGCCTCCATCGGTATCAACGCCGATAACAGACTATTTAACTCTGAGAACCGCAAGGGTCTTGTCGATATTGCCGACCTGCTTCGTCCCTGGGGTGTTCAGGTCGGTCTCTCCCTCAAATTTGCGTCACCCGAGTCACTCGGAGGTCTGGATACCTTTGATCCCCTTGACGAGAAGGTGATTAAGTGGTGGCATGATCTAACCGATAGTCTTTACGATGGTGTTCCTGATATTGCTGGCTATTTGGTCAAGGCAAGCCCAGAGGGCCAGCCCGGACCAATCACCTATAATCGCACTTTGGCTGATGTAGTCAACATGTTTGCTAAAGCCCTTGAGCCCTACGGCGGTGTTGTTATATTCAGAGCTCTTTTTTATGACAAGCTTGACTGGACCGACTGGACCGACTGGACCGACTGGAAGGCTGACCGTGCCAACGCCGCTGTCGAGCTCTCTAAGGAGCTGGACGGAAAATTTGACGACAACGTGGTTGTTCAGATCAAATACGGCCCTATTGACTTCCAAATCAGGGAGCCTGTTAGCCCTCTGTTTTCACACCTTAGAAAGACGAATAGCGCTATTGAACTGCAGATCAGTCAAGAGTACTTAGGGCAGCAATGTCATCTTGTCTATCTGTCTCCATTGTGGAAGACGATCCTTGACTTCGACATGCGAATCGACGGCGAGAAGTCCCAGGTCCGCGATATCGTGTCAGAAAAGGTCTTCAAGCGACGTCTCGGAGGATATGCTGGTGTCACAAATGTTGGTCTGGACAAGACGTGGCTTGGAAGTCATCTTCCCATGTCAAACCTGTGCGCATTTGCCATTTGACCGTCTTGCTTGGGACCCCACTGCGGATTCTAAGGAGATTCTCGAGGGACTGGACGTGTCTGACCTTCGGACTCGACAAGAGGGTCCGAAAGGCCATCCCTGATATGTCTATGGCTTCTTGGCCGGCCTATGAGAACTATCCAGGCAACCTAGGCATCCAGACCTTGACTAATATCCTCTACGCCCACTATGGACCCAACCCCGCTTCGCAGGACAACAACGGCTGGGGACAGTGGACCAGGGCAACCCGATATCACATTGGCATGGATCGTACGGTCAAGAATGGAACTGGAAACGCTGGTCAGTATCCTTCTGAAGTTGCGAAGAGGTTCGAGAACCCCGAAACGACACCAGATGACCTCATGCTCTGGTTCCACCACGTCACATACACTTTCAAGCTCCACTCTGGAAAGGCTGTGATTCAGCATTTCTACGATGCTCATTACAAGGGCGCCGCTACGGCCCAGACTTTCCACAAGACCTGGGCGTCGCTGAAAGGCAAGATTGATGATGACAGACTTGATCACGATCTCTTCAGACTAAAGTACCAGGCTGGTCACTCGATCGTCTGGAGAGGCGCCATCAACGAGTTCTACCGCAACTTGTCTGGCATTCCTGACAAGCAGAACCGTGTCCGCAACCATCCTTACAGAATTGAGGCCGAGAAGATGAAACTCGATGGCTATAAGCCTGTTAACGTCTCCCCTACTGAGACTGCTTTTAAGTATGTTGCTATTCACACAAACAACACTGGAACAGCCAATACCACTCTCAAGTCACACAAGGGAGCATATAACCTTGCTGTCAACTACTATGATATCGTTGGTGACAGGTCTACTTGGTCTGTATACCTCAACAAACGATTAATCGGCAAGTGGGTTGGTGACAATGAAGAGCGACGTGGTCACTGGGGCTGCCTTTTCTTTATGGCGATTCGCATGGCAAATCGTTTTTCAGTAGTGCTTAGCAATGGAAGCATCGTGGCCAGGTGAGTTCCTTGACGGTCACTCTGCCGCTCGTATCACCTTTGAAGGTGTCAAGATCCAACCAGGTGACAAGCTTATGATTATTGGAAAGGCTGATGGCAAGGAAACAGCTACGTTGGATTATGTTATATTCCTGCCCCAGGGCATTGTTGACTAGTTAGTCATTCTTTCTCGTGATTTTTATCACACTTATGAGTTAGCTTTCGAAAAGAAGAAGAAAAAGGTATTGCTCCAATGCTTAAATGTCAATTTATATGTGCTCGTAACTAGCCACAATCCAGATAAAACATTCTAGGTTTCTGACAAGTAATCTGATCCAATTTCCAACTTTTCACTTTGTCAGGATCAGTCATTCTTGTGTAGTTTACAGGAATGAGGGATTGGCGTTGTCGAGGAGCTGTTCGAAGTAAGCCTGGAACCAGGTTCCGGCCTCAGGAGCTGGCCTGAAGATGAAATGTCAGCACAGAATGTTATGAGAATGTCGGACGGAGGAACCTACTTGAGAGCATCATCGAGACCACAGTGGTAGTCATAGCGAGCAGCAGAGGTATCAGAAGTACCATCAGACTCACCGCCAGGCTTGACCCAAACAAAAGCATCGGCGAGAGCATCGCCAGTGTTGGTGGAAGGTCGAAGTCCGAAACCAGTGCCCTTGGCGTTGCACCAATCACCCTGAGCCTTCTGGCCAGTAGGCTGCTTACCAGATCGGCCCTGGTCGACGATGAACTTGACGTTGGACCAACCCTCCTGAGAGAGAAGAGGAGAGAAGGCGTTGATATATCGCTGCTCGTCGTAGTTCGGGTTGCTCTCGGTGTAGTCGGGCTTGGTGGAGAGCTTCCAGCCGTTGTAGTTGGCGACGTTGGTGACGAGACCGCGAACGCGAGAAGGCTTGCCAGCGTCCTTGTAGATCTGGGCGTAGAGCTTAGCCGCAGGGTCAATGTTGGCAGGCCAGCCGAGCCAGCCACCATGACCGGCATCGAGGTACATGGAGACGTTGGGGAGGTTGAGTTCCTTGATGGCGTAGACGGTGAGCTCCTTGTAAGCACTCTCGGCCTTGGCGCACTTTTCGACGTTCAGGTTGGTGACCAGGTTGGCAAGAGAGTCAGGCTCTATAATAGGGTTAGCTACTTAAATGTCAAGAGTGATGGTTTACTTACCAATGACAAGGATGGCCTTGGTGTCAGAGTAGTCCTGGAGGATGCCCTTGATCTTGGCGATGTAGGCCTTGTACTTGTTGGCACCGTCCTTGTCGAGGGAGTACTCTCCGTTGGAGGCAGCGGCAGCACAGTCACGGTTGGGAAGATCGTATACAACGAACTGACCGGCATAGTTGCCACCAGCCTCGTTAGCCTTGCGAATATCAGCAAGGGTATCCTCCATGAGAGAAATATGGTCGTAGGTGTCGCTGAACCTTGTCAATACATGAATCAATATTGGATTGAATCTTGACTTACATCCACTGGAAGGAAGGAACATCAGCAACTTTGGCAGCACCAGTTGCCTTGGCACCGCTCAGCTTGGGAGTAGCCAAGTTCATAACCTCAGAGCGGTAGTAGCTGTTGGCCCAGAGATCAACACCAGAGTAAGGATTGCCACTGGCCGCAGGAGGGGCAGAAGTGACAGAGCCTCCAGCAGGAGTAGAGCTTCCACCAGTGGCGGTAGTCTTGGTGGCAGTGGTGGAGCTGGGTCCAGCAGCAGTCGAAGAAGGCTCAGCAGTACCGGGCTGGCACTGAGAGTAGAAGTCGTTGAGCCTGACACACTTGTTTCCGCTGGTGCAGCAAGGAGTGCCGCTCCAGTTCTGACCACCACACTGAGACCTGTTTCGTCGTAAGTAGATGTTTTTATAGCTGAGACTCGGAGACATACCAAAATCCGTTGCTGCAAGACTGGCGCTCTCCAACAGGAGCAGCAAGAGCAGTAGCCGCGAAGGCGGCGAGGATAAGCTTGTAGGCCATAGCTGTCGAAGTTGAAGACTGACAAATGATGCTTGACTGTTGACTTTGGATGAGTAGAGCGGAAACTTCAATTGAGGTCTGTGACAGACGTTATATACATTTCAAAGGCATGTAACTAGTTGCATCGTCGAAGTTCAAACGTCCCGGAACGACGGGATCTCGAACGTTAGTGCAAGGCCACCGTCTCCATCGGCAGAGAGATCCGGACAAGAACCCACCGTCAGATAATCCCCGGATGAGATCCAATAACATCCGAAGAGCCTTGTACGATGTGGAAACTTTCGGCGCGTCTGTATCGAGGCCGACCTAACCCCTCACTCATCATGTTTATTCAACCATTATTGAAGTGCCATCGCCACAAACGACTATCCCAGAACAGACAGCCGATGCAGTCATATGTCCAAATGATCCCAAACTGGATATTAGAATGATGTAACACTGAAACTGCTCATCTCGGAGGGGTTCCTCCTTGCAGTTCCTATTTGGGAAGTCCGGAGGTTTGACCCTTATATATCGAGCCGTGATCCAAGGGAATATCGTCCTGTGATCCGAAAAAGTTTACCGGAAGGAGATGCTGCTCAAAAACTCTCAGTTGATTACATGATTGACCACTGGGTCCCGGCTAGGTAGGGAAATGGCTGGGTTGTTGAGCCATAGTTTTCGGGGCTGTCGGCTTGGGACTAACGCACAGAAGACAAGGATTTCCTGAAAGAATCACAAACTCAAATCACGACCAATGACAAGCCCAGCCTTGTTCATGTTGAGTTTAGCCGCATCGTACTGCTAATTTACCCCTCGCTTCAACTATACTACTCTGTACTCCTCACAAGATTCCTGGGGAGACTTTGCCGTACCCCTTCAAGCTAGTCCTTCTTTGAACTCCTCCTCGTTCTGAGCCCTACGATGGATTCTTAAAGAAACGTGACAGTCTTACTCAGGAATGTTTGGCTGCTAATAAAGGCCGTCGGTATTGGATCATCTGCCTCTTATATCAATTATCTTTGGCTTGCTTCGACATCGCCCCAACCAGAAAGTCTTTCTTAATCCCCTCCAACGATCTAGTATTTGCCAACAACCTCTTACTTTCGACCTCCTTCAGTCCTTTCAACTATTGAGACAGCTGCCAATCGCCAGTCGTAAATGACCGACATCCCTCTTGAGAGCTTCGCTTCGAGGGCTCGCATGACAGTCTTATGCTGCTGGGGCGGATTAAAACAATTCATCTCCGTCTGACAAAAACAAAAGTCTACATACGTCTCTGAGTTGGACAGCTCTACAGGCTCTGACTGGAAGCTCGAACGGAAGAAAAAGTCTAGCAGTGCTAGTGGAAGGAAATTCGAACTTCTTATGATGGTCTATCACTTGAAGGATCAAACCTTCTCTGGATCCACTCACAACTTGCTATAGGATGAACACCTGGTCATATAGTTTTCAGAAGTTGAGGGCATTTTTTGAGTGCTTGCCGAGCTGCGAGATGGCGCATCTCCTGTGGGCTGTAGCAATAGGCGTGAGACCGAACCACGGAGAACACCGTTCGCACTTGCTGTAACTGCAGCCACCTTACTTTGCATACCAGTCCTTCAGCAGTTGCCAGTTACTTGTGCCTACAAAAACAACTAAGCTTACTGATGCGAGACGTGAGATGATACGTCCAAGCATCTCAGCCGCACTGTAGTCAAAGATTCGGCACATCAGCAGTCCGAGCGGCAGTACGCCTCTTGGGATGGACCAACTATTCACGCAGGGTGGCATCGTGGCGAGCGGCGCCAACCTATGGGATAGTGCTGTTGCGTTGAGATTACATTGACCAGTAACCTCTCTGCCCAAGTTTATACGAGTGGCTTACATTGACTCCAAAATGTTCGATTAGTTTGTAGAATGCTCTTATACCAGCTTCCCCGCCTTTCACGGCATCAAGAAAGTGGAAAATTTGGGAAGAAACTTGTTGTGAGAAGCCAGGAAGAATGAGACGATCTTGTCACTTTTTCCATTTTGTATTTTCGCGGTTCCTGATCTGCGCCATCTGGCACAAATATGGAGTGGCTAGCTGCATGAGAAGCCAATCACGAGATGCTGGACGGCGCGTAAGATGCGACTCAGCCCAGCCCAGCCAGCCAGCCTAGTGCGGCTGAGTCTGGTGAGACATCAGGCGCTTCACAAGGCTTTCCCTTGTGTTCTACCCCAACGATTTTGCTGATTTCGTCGAAAATAACCATCCCCTTTCTATGTGATATGTATCATTTCGAGCGTAGCATTTGCGGCTTCGGCATATCGAGAATTCGAAACCACCATGGAGGCAATCGGCGCGGGTGCCAGCACGCTGGCCTTTGTCCTCTTGGCCCTCAAATCAGCCAAGATCATCAATGAAACACTCTCGTCAATCGAAGATGCCCCAAGGATAGTTTCCGAGTTGTCGAAAGACCTAGAGTCGCTACAGTCAGTTCTCGGGCGGATATCTGGTAGCTCGCTGCAACATGCGCCGTCAAGCACAATTGAGTCATTGAATGACATTCTCCAAGCGTGCACAACAGAGCTGTCGAGCATAGAGTTTCGACTCGCAAGATTCTCTACAAGCTCTGGCAGTAGTCGTGCGAATCGCGTGTACAAGGGCGTCCTCGCATACGTCAAGAAAGAAGACCTGGAGAATGGGCGAAGCAGGATTCGAGACAAGTCAACGCAATTAAACCTTCACCTCAGCCTTCTTCAAGCGCAGTCACTTTTGCAAGTGTCATCAAGGATAGATACTCATGCCACAGCGACGGCAAGTATCCTGGAGCAGATACTTGGAGAGGTGTCAAAACTTCACACGAGACTTGATCAAGATGCTGGAGTCAGTGAGGTCGAGCAGCTTCCAGCAACCGCAGGCGATGATTCAATCGACAGCGCAATGGCTGGTCGACTTGGCGCCATGGTACTCTGTTCCGAGCTCGAGTCTAGCATTTCCCGCCTTTCGACTCTCATAGACCATGACGGCCTGACTTTGGACGCCGATGATGCTGAACAGATCATTGATGACCTGCGGAGATTTGTCATCGTTGCCAAGGAGAGGTCGATCGAAAAGTCCAGACCCAGTAATAGCTCTACTAGCTACAGTTCAGCCATAGAAGATGATGCAAAGGCTCTTGGTAGAGATTTGAAGCTGATAGAAGGACTGATTCTCTCCGCCCCCATCATTGCAATCAACCAGTCTGGTAACTTCATCATCCTTCATTTGCCGTGACGCATAACTGACCATTCATCTTAGTATCTGGTTCTCGAAAGTTCCATTCTCAACTACCGCATGGCACAGTCATCAAGCAGAAGCGGCTGAGAGAAGAAATCGATCTTGACCATGGCTATCTCACAATCTCAACTAACAAGAGAAGAAGGATTTGCAGCGGGGTTGCCGACCCATCTGGAAATGTCAAAACATTTCGCGACGTCGTTGCCAATATCGTGTTCCGCCCATCAAACTCTCCTTGGATGTTCTCAGTTTCGCTTTCACAGGGTCAACTTTTCGATCAAAGCATCCAGAGCATTCCGCAAATATCCGTCTGTCGCATAGTCCCGAATGACTCGCTTGTCTTCACTTTGGTGAAGCAGGGCTCCCTCAAGGAGTTCATAACCTTGCTGCAGGAGGGCAAAGCAAGCTTACGTGACCATGACGAGCAGGGCATGCCACTTCTACATGTAAGAGAGCAGTCTATGAAACTCAAAAAACCTGTACTGACCCTTGTGAAGTATGCAGCTACGGCGAGCGTGGAGATGTGTAAATTCTTGATCGAGTCTGGAGCAGACGTGGATGAGATGGGGAAAAATACGGGTACTGCCCTCTCGCGCATAGCAGGACTGGATCGACATGATACGACACTAGTACTACTGGATAACATGGCTGATCCCACGTTATCATACCCGGGATGGGATGACCCATTGTCCACGGCTTGTAACCTAGATCTTGTAAGTCCCTGAACGATAGAAAGCCTTCATATACTGATACATTATAGCCATCTGCAGAGCTCTTCCTCAAGCACGGAGGACACTTCACGGTGCACGATCTAGAGAGCTTCGACCTGAATGGAAGAACGAGACTTCATCAGGTTTGTATGGCAGAAAGCAGAGCGACAAGCAAGAAGAAAGCAGTTGCTATGCTGGCGGCGGCTGGAGCCAACCTTAACGCCCGCGTGGCGAAGTCATGGTCCCCAGATGATCACCAGACGTTAGGGTTTACGTGCTTACATAGTCTGGTTTACAAAGCTCACCGAGGCAGAGACCGAGACGAGTTAGAAGCCCTCATCTTTCTGATCCAACTGGGAGCAGATATTCTGGCGCTTGATCATCATCAGCACGGCGTTTCAATGCGTGCATATTTACCTAACGACGGCGATAATCAGTATTCATCCAAGGGGTCATACAGAGGCGATCTTTGGGATGCTGCTCTTACGATATGCGGCTATGATATCAGCCCATATCGAGATGCATATCCCAGGGTGCCCAGGTATAACAGAAACTACAGAAGGAAAGATTTCGAGAGATTATGGGAGGGGTATGAAGCCCTCTGTCCCTATTGGACAGATGAGCGATATCCGGAAACAGGCGGCGATGACGAATACTGGAAACAACCTGTAAGACGCTGCGAGCATATCGCATGTTCAGACTGTGAAGAGTTCCCACCACGAGCTGAAGCGATTGGCGTGGAGCCAACAATAGACGCTCATATCCCAGGCTACGCCCAAGCTATACGTCGCGAATGGTACTTCGCTCGCAGTCCGGAGTCGTACCCTAGCCATATGCCTTATATAGATCATATTTCGGACGATTATTACAGTGATAATGGCGGAGGAGAGGAGAGCCCATCGCCTGGTATTTTCGAGGGAGAAGGCAGGGAATCAAGTGTAGACGTGGGAACTGATGGCGGTGTTCGGTTTTACGATGAAATGAATGGCCCTTCGCCACCGAGCAGTGAAGACGGGGAAGCAGCTCATGAGAGATTGGTTGGGCCAGATCAGGATGGAGAGAGGGAGATTGATGACTATCCTAGTTTTGTCGATGGATGGCTGGAGCATTATATTCGAGCGGCTGAAGAGGAATATGAAAGAGATGATGAGGAGATGGTGGATTGATCAAGTCGAATGCCCTTTTGGGCCAACCCTTGGTACTCAGTAGTGACGAAAGAATACAACAAAGTAGGCAGATGATGTGAGATATAGCTAAACCCCATGTCCCGCGTTTCAATGACTGATCCCAAAACTTGAAGTCGCATTTCATTAAGAATTAATAACATGCAGATCGAATTACAATTCAACACATCATGAGAGCGGCCATTGCGGCACCGCTTGTGCCGACAATTGACAGCTCTCAGTAAGCCGATAATAGTGAAGTGGCTGCTTACTGAGCCCAACTTACTTACCATATCATCGAAGTCCGAATACCCGAGCCGCGCGTGAGCCAGCCGCGTTGTGCAGTGCTGCAGCTCCAAGCATCAGGCTTCTCGTGTATAAGCTATCCATCATCCACCGGAACGCACGGGTAGAAGTCGGGATTAGATCTCCACAGTTGACGTGGCAGGCTTCAGCCTCCCGGTCTTCGATGAAGAAATCATGCCCGCCATGGTTCCCGATAAGGGAACTTTCAAGAATGCCCAATCCATCGCCTGGAGTAGTGAGATCAAAAAATCGACGGCTACATTATTGTCATTCCCGAGTATAACTTTGACCTTGCCGGCGGAATCAAGAATGCCGTTGATTATCTGTACAACGAGTGGATTGGCAAGTGTGTTCTGATCATCAGCTATGGTATCTTTGGAAGTAATTCAGCAAGTGAACAACTTGATAAGACCCTGAAGGGTATGAAGCTCAATGTCGTTGATACTCGGCCTGCGCTGGGATTTCATGGTGGTGTCGGTGATGATCTCTGGCTTGCTGGTGCTGGAAAGCTGGGCGATGACACTAAGAAGGATATCATTGCTGAGACGCCTACTATCCTCAAGGGTTTCAGAGAATTGAAAAATCTCATGGACAAGCAGGTCGCAAGGATACCCAAAAGTAATTCTTAGATCATCAGGACCGGCCGTTGGTTCCTATCTATAGAGTCAGTATATAGAGTACTGGATATTATATTCTTGTAACCTGAAGCTTCTGATAAGTGTTATTTCACATGGATTGAAATGACAGCTGACAGCTGATTGAGATATGCTTGGGTATATGGCATTGTAACCCGACACTGAGAAGGCCGCAAGAAATATTACGCTTCTCAGAAACATTGCGCTTCTCTCAGAAGTAGGCCAAGATGGATCCCCCCATGGTCAGAGTCTAGGCTCGTGCCACCTATCTTCATATCCGTGGCTGCCCTGACGTTGAATGGCTGTAACTTCTCCAGGACGCGCCGACGCGGGTATCTGGCGTCAAGGACAAAGGTCTGGGTAGTTCTCTGTGCAGATAAACTCGGGGTCCAGAACCCTGTTGATAGATCTTCCTTGCAAAGATACACTTACTGGACGAGTATCCGAGAAACGCGTCGCCTACATAAATCCGGGGACTTCGTCAGCCTTGAAGGTGGATGCATGGGATTGACGTGATTATTACGGAATCTCTATGACGGGAACATCGGTAGATGGCGTTCTGGACCAGAATGTGGCCTGAAGAGACTCGAAATCAACGTAGCAGATCACACTAGTTTCCCCTGCCCTGTATCCGGGGGGAATGTAAACGCAAACTATCGTTGTCGCTGAGGCATGTGTGGCTATTACATCTGCAGGTCTCCCTCTCCTTCCGAGGGTCTCCTTCAAAGTTCTTGTTGCATCATCTCTCCTTGTGTCGTAATGCTAGCGACTGGGACTCCAACATCAAGGCGCCGTCCTCATTTCATCATTTGATGTTGTACGAGACTCGGCAATCTTCAAGATGCCAATAGATCCAAGCGGCTCAACAGTCGCGGCATTGCTGAATCATTCGCAGGCTACTGAATGGGCCCTCATCTCTGTCGCGACCGCGGTTATTCTAGCACGGCTGTTTCTCCGCCTCATACTTCAAAGACGAATTCTACTCGCTAGCGATGTATTCATGTGCGCCGCATGGGTTTCGACGGTCGCTTTAGCGAGCTTCTACATCTACTTCTTTCGTATAGGCATCTTCAAACCTGGCACTACATCCGATATGACCGGATTTGAAGGAACTGCGGAAGAGGCCTTGAACTTCTACAAGGTATATACCCTCTGGATCACCCAGTAAAATTACCAGCCAAGGTCTCTGAACAGCTCTACTATTTTTCCACCTATCCCTTCTACACCACTTTCTACTTGTCCGAAGCAGCTCTGTTAGCTGTGTACTTACAGATCTTCCCTAGCTTTATGGTAAAGCGACGTTGATTCCTCTGCGCTGTTATCGTTTATGTTGCGATAGGTTTTATTGTTACAATACTTTTGCTTAGCCTGTCCTGTCTGCAAGTATGTAGAAACTGGTGGGTTCATTTGATAGTATCCCACACTTTCAGGGCTATACTAACATCGCTTTAAGGACCTTATCGGACCAAAGATGCATCGTTAAGAGCATCAAAATCAACTTCGAGATCTCCTAGGTTCTAAACATCAGTTCGGATATCCTCAGTACGTCATAGCCCCAAAAGGTCAAAGATTTGTGCTAATCAATGATGATATATAGTCTTCATTCTGCCTTGGCTTGTCATCCCCCGGCTTACACTGACAAGAAGACTGAGATAAAGTCTTTACGCAACGTTTCTCCTTGGTCTCATCAATATTATCTTCTGTGTGGTTCGCTTTGCACAAATCGAGCAAAATGGTGGGGATTTAGTAATTACAATCAGTCTTGTCGGTAAGTATTTTAAGAGAGAACTTGTTTTTAGCAAAAGGAGAATACTGATAAGGCAACCCGTCTCGTGAACAGGATTATGGAGTTTCATCGACGCTTGTATCGGCCTGATCATCGTATGCCTTCTATCATTGCGACCTTTCTTCAGCTGGCGAGAAAAGATTCAGTACTATGGCCAGAGCAGCGGTCAAGATAGTAGAGGATATTCGAGCCATAACTCACGAATACTGATGGTATCGTCAGACCCAGAAAGTTTGAGTCAGCCATCTAACGTTCACTTGAGTAAAGATATGCAACAGAGGTTCTCAGTGGCACAAAAACAACAGAGGAGAAGGAAACTCAGTCGCTAAGGAAAGAACTTTTGTATAATTTAACATGATATATACCCTTTTGTTGAATTGGCTTTTCACTATGAAAAGACTCCGAGACGTTTAAGTGACTCGCGACTCGAATTCTCCAATGGCTCTTATCGGAAATAATTGTTTCTACTAGGCTCATTGTGTGTCACTCTATATTGGCAAAAGGAATGGGGTGTATGCAAAAAGGCCGCGCAAGCCGGCTGTCGTTATGGGTTCAGTTAGGTACTAAGCTATATGCAATGAAATAAAGACCGGTCCTGAGTCAAGTCCAGTCACAAGTCCGGACTCGTAAACACGTGATCCCTTCTGAAGCTTCTGAGGGTATAGGGAAAGACTATCTTTAAGAGACTGCCATATCATAATGAACCCAGAGCCTCCAGTCACAATGCCTTTTTATTTGCCCTGAGAGACAGTCATGCTGGCAGAGCCAGAACTGTAGTAGCCCTCAACAGCAAGGATCTGATAGTTGTGGTTACCAAGGTTGAGGCCGACATTCTTCCAGGCCTGGAAGTGGGCACCGGTGTTGACGGATCCGCTGGAACGCTTGTTGCGTCGAACAGACCAGAACTGCTGAAAGGTCTTATCACCCTCAATGGAGGGGGCGTTGACACGGGTGCTGACGTAAATGTCGTAGACAGAACCGTCAACAGTGACCTCACCCTTCTTCTGACCGCCGGAAGAGGGGTTGTAGGTGCCGAAGTTCTCAACGATGTAGTACTCGATGAGAGGGTTCTGGGTCCATCCGTAAATAGAGAGATAGCTGTTGCCGTTGATGTTGTAAGTACCAGAGTACTCGATGATGCTGGATAACGAGTTAGCAATATGCTTTGCGAAGCAGTACTGATGGAATCTACCGAGCAGCACCAGGCATCCAGCCCTTTCCACCGACGTGGTTACCGTTTCCACTCCACTGCATGCTGAACTGACCACCGTTGCCGTTAGTGTAGGTGACAGAGTTGGGTGTATCAGTCCAGAAAGAGAAGTAGTAGCCACCGCTTGTGCCAGTAGTGGGCTGAGTGCGCTTGTCGAGGACCTTTGTGTGAGGGTCACGCTCAACAACGCTGAAGCCGTGAACGGGCTGAGCGGAGGGAAGAGCCATGACGCTAGTAACAGCCGAGACGGCGGCGAGGAGGGAGGTGAAGGAAACCATTTTGATGATGTTGGCTTGAAGACTATTGGAGACTGAAGCTATTGGTTGATGGGATGAAGACACTGAGTGATGATGAGGGCTCTGGTCGTATTTATATTGCCAAGTGGCAGCCCCTCGGCGATCCTTTATTGCTTTACATCATGCGAGTCTGGCCCAAGTTCGCCGGACTTGTGGTAATAAGGAATCTAACAAGGATATGAAAGTGTCCGAGATCGATCTAAGTCTGTATGAAGTGTATACCCAATTTCGCCGGTGAGATAGCCACTGGGAAAGTAAGAATCCATGGGAATACTCGTTTAACGAGCGAGTTGACAGCAGTCATCCCAATGTTGATTAGTGGGTCGATGATATCCCGGAAACTGAACCAGGTCAGTAGTCATCTCCGTACTATGAAACATGCTAACCGATGGGATCTGGTTTATCCGGCCTTTGTGCAATTTCGGAGGAACAATGCCCGGATCGTCCGATTTAGGACAAGATCTGATCTCGAATGGGGAAAACGAAAGTCGGCCTTGGTAACACGGAGCCACGTGGCATCGATGCAAGTCTTGCCGTAGAGCCGCCTCGAACGGGGCGGAGGTTGCATTGACTGTCGAAGACCCCAGACACGACCGCGAGCTAGGAGCTGGGCCGAGAACGAAAATCTTTGATTAGGAAGGGCAGGGCGAGGATCGGACATTCAGCCTACATTCAGCCTAAAACCAAGGTTGCCCTTCAGAGGATCAGCGTGAGGGTGAATGGTGGGTGTATAGCTGACGTCTGTTAAGATGTAAAACAAAGAACCCAGTTTAGAACTTGCTCATGACCCAGGGATAACACGAGAAAGCACACCTTATTCAGTGATCCTTTGCCTTGGTAATTGGTGCATTTATTCGGGAATGATCCATGCTCAGTGCACACACGGTTACAACCGAACGATCATGGTGTCTTTGACAGAACAGATGCGACTTTGGCCAAGGTACGTAAGTAGGCATTGGATAGAGGTCTGACATACAACTTGGCCTCGGCTAGATATCAGAAGAATTCAAAGTGACGAGAGGATCCGCCAAGTCGCGTTTTAGTGGCGACGTAACTCCAACACTTCAAATCCAAGGCACATATCAATGCATCGTGAGCTTGCGGGGAACGCTGAACTGATCGAATCAGGGTATCACATCGTAGTGTCTTCAAGACGCCCATTCAGGCAAAATGCCAATGCCGAACTTTCATCCAGCCAAGACTGTTCCTGCGTTGTGATTAACCGCCACGATAAACCTCCAGCTTGGCGTAACCTGAATAAGTCTCCACAACAGCCTCATTAAGCACATACGACCAAAGCTCATAGAAAATACAGGATCCTGTCAAGTTCTTCCATTCTATAACAATATCGTAGCTTTCTAGGGTCGCAGCCTCTGATCTTAGAAACATAAATCATTATTTTTTAGAGAGCTTATTATATTTAAGTATCTAATTAGAGTAATATATGTTTGTTTTATCAAGATTAAAGTAAAGGAATAATAAAAGAAGTTTTAAAACTTAATTAAAATATCTTTGTTATCTTTTTAACAATAGTATTTTTATAAAGTTTTATTAAAAAGACTATATTTTAATTAAAATTTAAATTATTAATTGAAAGCTTTTAGTTATTACTTAGATATATAATACTATTAAGAGTACTAATTAAGCTATAATTTAAGAGCTATACTTTATTTACTATAATAACTAACTAGAGCTAATTAAGCTCTATTGTTGTTGAACCGAATTGTGCTTGTTCGTTGACTGTCTAGCTAGCTGACGCGGCATAAATGGGTTTTGCGCTGCACTATGCCTAATTGAG